>CAUYRT010086095.1:0-70323 GCA_963574885.1 Lepilemur ruficaudatus | reverse complement strand
CCTCTTGTATTTTCCTGGATGGAGCTGAAACCCGTTCTACTAAGTGAAGTATCCCAAGAATGGATGGACAGGCACCACATGTACTCACCAGCCAATTGGTATTAGCTGATCAACACCTAAGTGGACACACAGAAACAACATTTATTGAGTGTTGGGCAGACAGGAGGGGGGAGGAGAGGATGGGTATATACATATGTAATGAGTGCGATGCGCACCGTATGGGGGATGGTCAGGTTTGAGGCTCTGACTGGGGGGGGGGGCAAGGGCAATGTATGTAACTTTAACATTTACCCCCATAACATACTGAAATAAAAAAAAAAAAAGACTAGCTCTCATGACTCAAGTAGATTGTATATTTTAAGCATCATGTATAATTTAAGTATAACCTATGCATTTTGCATTAGCTAAATGAGAGGCAGTTGGCATATGAGACAGGGCTCTTGCTATGGAAACCTGCTTGAGAAAGTCACAGAACCAGTCGAAATAAAGATCAGGCAGATATTTTTGATTCCGAGGAATATGGTTCACACAGCTTCTGTTGAAGTAAAAACACAATGGGATGGGTCCCCCCCCCACCATCCTCCAAGTTGTCACTAGGCACACAGTTGTCATTAGAAGTGGGAAGCATTTGAGAGAACACAAGGGTCTTTTTGCAGAGAAGCAAGTGGGGAATTACTCTGGAGGGTTCCTGTTGAGTTCGCACCTGCTCATGGAACGCCTGACCTCTGGCACCATAATCCCCAGGGTAGGGGTCACCTTGGCTGGCATAGTCCACAGAGGTGCCACTAGCTGCCTGCTCTGAGCCCTGCACATCTAACAACTCATTGGATTTCTTTTGTATTGGATTTAAACACATCTCATTTCTCAGGGAGTTATCAAGGGAGTTTCACTGATGATTATTATTACTATTTTTTTCCCAGCGTGTGTCTCCTAAAACTACCTACTTAGGAAGGCAAAAATCATTCTTTCCCCAGAGCCTGGCTGTCCTCTGCATGCTGCCACCACTACATCAATTTGGTGTCAAGAGAGTTCATCTCTGTGTCTGCTGCCCCAACATCTGGATCCTCCCCGCATGGTCCAGGGACCCACCCCTTCCTCAGCTTTGCCCAGGAGCTCAGCTCTCCTTGCCTGCAGCCCAGGAGGCACTAGGTCCTGGCTGGAAGTCGCAGGGGCCAAGGTCTGGGTGTGGCCAGCCTGCCCTCCAGGATACTTTGGCTCCGAGCTCTCTCTCTGCTTCCAAGATTTGCGTTCCCAGAACACAGCGCCCTTCCCTTCCGTGTCATCATTTCCCAGTGTCAGAGTCTGCCACGCCTGGTACCTGCCCTGAGCGCTGACCCCCGCACTTTGTCTGGCAAGTTTATCTGAGGGGTAGGGGCCGTGGCAATGGCCATGCCAAGGGCAGGCGGGAACCCTTCAGGCCAGCTCCGCAGGGACTCGACAGAGAGGCCCACCTCACCTGAGCAGTGCAAAGCTGCTGAGGGATTCAAGCCAGCGCGTCAGAGGACAGCTTCAGGGAGGTGCCCAGGAGAGAGGAAACTCAGTTTTATTCTGGGCACAGGTCTCCTGCATAGGTGATCACATGTGGAATGACGAGGCAGAGGCTGCAAGCCAGGGCCTCTCCAGGGCCCCTCACTCCCCTCAGCCACTTCCCGCAGCTCCTGCCTCCAGTGCTCTGCACTTGCCCTGGCGTTTTCTCCGATAACCCCTGCTGTGGCCATTCCGACTTCTCTGGTGAGGTCTCCTTTGCACAGCAGTTGAGCTCCTTGTCCAAACTCTGCAGCTCATTCGCTGCCAGCAGAGACGAGCTTTTCCCATGTCCTGACCCCTGGTTCCCGAATGTCTCCTTTCACTCCTGGGCAAATGATGGCACAGAAACGGACAGACCAGAGGAAACCAGCCGTGTCTACCATGTTTGTGGGAGGAAGGTTTTGGAGGGAAAGACTGAAAGTGACACAGTGAGCTTGTATTGTGTAGGAAGGTTTTGAGGACACCCCTGCACACATGATACCGAGAGGCACAGCAGTGTGGAGCTCTACTGCCCTTCCCTGGAGGTCACACCTGCTGCTGGCTTTAAGCTACACTGAATCAGGCCGAAGGCAGCACCCACAAGCCCGATGCCTGATGGGCCCTGGTTCTCATGGAGGGGTGAGGAAGGAGAGGGATTTGGCAGTCAGGACGCAAATCAGGAGGGCTTGCCTGAGATCCGGCTCAGCTCTGGTCTGTCTGGGAACGAAACTCCTGTACCATTCTTGGAGGGTAGGTTCTTATAATCTGAGATCCTGCCCCATCAGCTTCTCCTCCAGGAGTGGAGGCAAGGCGGGAGCTGGCAGTGGTGAGGGAACTGGTCTTTCTGGAATACCTGCTGAATGCTGTGGGTGTTTGTGTACAACGTGGTGGCCAAAGTTATTTCCCAATGGCTAGCATCAGAGTCCCTGTCGGGGAGAGAACCTTACTTGCTGGGAAAATGCTAGAGATCAAGGCTGAGATCGCCTCTGCCCTACTCCCCCAAGGGCTCAGGGGATTGCTGCTGGTTCTAAGGCTTCTGGGAGGGTCAGGCGAGGAGGTGCCAGGTAAACCTCTGCGCACTGGCACTTAGGCCCAAATCTGCCCAGAGGCCTTTAAAAGTGTTTTCAAAGGCTATAGGAATGGTCCACAAGCACACAAAGAGGTGCCCAATACCCTTAGGTATCAGGGAAGTGACAGTGCGGGAAGTGACAGTGCGGGTCCTGTTTCACTCTAAAGACGTCAGTCTTTAGAATGTTGAGAATCATTGCTGCACGCAGCAGTTTGCAATGGGAAGTGGTGCTGGCAGGCGGGTCTGGGTTTAAGCACAGGTCACTGGATATTTCCAAGGAGTTGTTGGTAGATGCACGGAAATAACCCTTATTTGAAGCACTATTTCCCCGCGGTTTGTCCATTACTTTACAGAGAGTAGCAGTATTCACCGTCATTTTCAGAAGGGTGGGTTGCAGGGGATTTCTGAGGGGGAGGGGAAGTGCAAGCCCTCTCGCGGTGAGTTGCCTGACTTGCCTAACCTCAGCCCTGGGAAGCACGCAATATTTTCAGGTGAAAAGTGCGGGGCCTGTTTCACTCTAAAGACGTCAGTCTTTAGAGTGAAACAGGCCCCGCACTTTTCACCACCATCTTGAGAATCATTGCTGCACGCAGCAGTTTGCAATGGGAAGTGGGGTGGGCAGGCGGGTCTGTGTTTAAGCACAGGTCACTGGATATTTCCAATTGGCATTTCAATGAGGTACCGCCACACACCAACTAGGATAGCTGAATTGAATTGCGCAGACCTTAGCAGGTATTGGGGAGGAGGGGTTGCACCTGGAATCCTTGTATGTTGTTGGTGAAAAGCTGAGGTGGTACAGCCACTTTGGAAAAGTCTTTAGTGGTTTCTTAGAAAATTGAGCATATGATAGCCTATGACCAAGAATTCCACTCCTAGGTATTTATCCAAGAAAAGCAAAAACATATGTCCACAAAAAGACTTATACATAAATGTTCATAGATTTAATCAAAATATCCCCAAACTGGAAACATACCAGTTGCCCATAAACAGGAGAATAGATAAAGAATTGTGGTATATCCATACTGTGGAATACTACTCAGCAATAAAAAGAAATGAGCTATTGATATGTCCTGTGATGCAGATGAACTCCAAAAACATCCTCATGAAAGAAGTCAGACACAAATGAACACATGACTCTATTTAAGCTCTAAAGAGAGGACAACTAATCTACAGTGATAAAAATGAGATTAGCAGTTGCTTGGGGAGGGGTTTCCTGGGAGAGAACAAGAAAAAACTCTCAGGAGAATGTGTGTCCTGACAGTGGAGTGGTTGATACTGACATGTACATTTATCAAAACTGGTCCAACCACACACTTTAGATCTGGGCATTTCACTAGATGCAAATTACACCTCCATGAATATGTTCTTTGAAAAGTGCTTGAGATCAGAAAAAAATTATGTCTCCCCAAATGCAATGGGATATTGCAGTGTGTTACTAAAAATGTCCCTACATTTGAAAGCAATTGGTGGGTTAACTTTTCTTACTTCACAACAATTCTCAAGTATGTATGGTAATTGCCAAGATGTCTTGGCCAAAACTGGACATTAATAATGAATTGGCAAAAGCCAAATAGTGTCGAAGTTAAATTGATAAAAAAAATCCTTTCACATTGTTACAGAAAAATAAATATTAGGTTGAACCATATAATGTTATCATTTTTGTAGCTCAAGAGTAGTCAAATATCAGCACTTTTGTATGGTGCCACCTGACAGTCACCAGGCCTTGTGGTGCATTTAGGTGCGTTCCACATCATGTTGGTGGGGTCTTCCGGAGCCGGAAGCCTGGAGCTGGCTCTGGGGAGAGGTCTGTGTGGGGTAGGCCTCTCCCCACAACTTCAGAATCATCAATGAATTCTAGGTCTTTTGAATGACTGCATGTGAGAGTCTGCGTGAGGAGGTTGGTGGAGGTTTTCTGTGTGACAGACTTCAGGGCACTTTACATCTACCCCAAGCTCCTGACCACCTCCGCCCTCCTTCTAGACATACCTCTGTCAGATGTCAACAGAAGAATCACGAGGTCCATAAATTTGGGGAGGAGAACTTTATTTCTTAGGAAGAGTTACAGCCTGCTGGCTGGCTGTCCTGACAGGCTGGGAAGCGAAGCCTCCTCGGGCAGAGACTGGGAGCAGGCACTTTGAAGGAGGAGGGGTGAGATAAGGAATTTATGCTGAGCAGGTTGCCTAAGTATACATATTCAACAGTTATAGGAGGAGCTATGAATATTCATAAAGAGGGGGTATGCCCATGCATAGTAAGCAAACATGTATGTTACCTCCCATGTTCACTTTGGGGTGGAGACTTAACATTTAAATGTATTACAATGAGAACCCATATGACAAAAAGTGAAGCAGGGACATGAAGCCTCTGTGAACCAGCCAGACCAAACCCTAGTCAGTGGTCTCTCATCAGGAGAAAGTTACTGGAATCAGTCTCTTGTCCAGTCAAAGCTGCAACTATGTTTGTGGAAAAGGGATGGGCGTCAGTGTCTGGTGGTGGGCTGAAAATTGTTTAAATATTGCTTATCTCGAGGCCAGTGCTTGTTTAGCTGCTAGAGAAAAAGAAAGAAAAAACCCTTATGGCGGTTAGAACATAGTTTATTCTTTAAGTGTAGGGGTACATGACTTAACGTTTGTCTGCCATGGCCTTAGGTAGTGTTTATAATTTGTTATAAATTATTACAAAGAACACATTATGTCAGTCTTATGGTCCCTATTCTAACACTGGCCTGACTTTTGTAACCAGTCCCCTCTCCTCTCTCAGCTCCTGGCAAGCCCTGATCTGTTTTTCTGTCCCTGGAGTTTTTCTTTTCCAGGAGGACATGTGAATAGAATCACACAATATGCAGTCTTCTGAGTCTTGTGTCGTTCGTATGCATAATGTGTTCAAGATTTGTTGTTGCTGCACAAATAAGTAGTTTGTTCATTTTCATTGCTGAATAATACTCGATAGAATATTACATTGTGGAATGCCACAGTTCATTGGTGTCTGTTCACTGGTTGATGGACATTCGGTTTGTATCTAATTTTTGGCAATAATGCATACTGCTTCTATAAACCTTCATATATAGGTTTTTGAGTAGAGATATGTTTTCATTTCTTTAGGGTAGGCACCTAAGAGCGAGACAGCTATATATAACTATTATATATATTGACACACACACACACACACACACACACACATATATATAGTAAGCGTTTGCTTAACTTTATAAGAAACTGCCAAGCTGTTGTCCAGAGTGACTGTATCACTTTCCATTTCTGCCATCAACACACAAGAATTCCAGTTGATCTGCTTTCTCACCAGCATTTAGTAGTGTCAGGTTTTTTTTTTTACTTTGAGCCATTCCAGTAGTTGTGTTGTGGTATCTCATTGTGGCTTTAACTTTCATTCCCCTAATAATTAATGACATTGAGTATCTTTTAATATATTTATTTGCCATCTATATTTCTTCTTTGGTGAAGTGCATGTTTAAATCTTTGCCCACTTTTATATTGGATTATTTATTATTATTATTGAGCTTGAGAATTCTTCCTATAGCCTGGCTACCAGTCCTCTGTCAGATATGTGTTCTACAAATATCTTCTCCCACTCTTTAGTTTGACTTTTTATTTTTCTTAACAGTGTTTTAATTAAGAGCAGATGTTTTTAATTATGATAAAATCTACTCTATCATTTTTTATGGTTCCTGATTTTTGTATCCTAAGAAATCTTTGATTTTCTACTGTGTTTTCTTCTAGCATGTAGCACATTCTATTCCAGGATGTGTGTGTAAACGTGCACATGTGTGTGTGTATATACTTGGGGCTGTCTCCCTGCCCAGAGTCAGACTGCCTTGAGGACAGTGATCACAATTCAGTGACCACAGCTCACCATGGTCCCCCGCGGGGTGCTGCCTCAGTGAGTGCAGTGGAGCCATGACCAGTGACAGGCCCTGGTGGAGCATGTTTGGGGTCAGGCGGGGCTGGTTTCCCAGCTTCACAGCCTAGCCCTGAGGGAATGGCATTGTTTTCCCAGTGGGCTCTGAATACAGACTACCAGAGCTTGCTGTGGCATGTGGTCCCAGCTCACACCAGTCTCTCTCAGGTTCACCATAGAGCCAGGCAACCTCTCCAAACCACAGCCTTTCTCTCATTCTCCAAGTGGAGAAGGCATTTCAGCCACTTTGTGTCCCTCCTCTGCAAGCATCATGCCCTTTCCAAGAGTCTGTAGGGGTGATGTCAATTGCACATGCATCTGGTACTTGAATCCTTCCAGATGTGCATCCTGCATCCCCCAGTGTGTCTGTCACAAAATTGGGGAGACGTGTCTTACACGGCCTCACCTCTGCTTAGTCCCCTGGTCGCCTGAGCATTTGCAAAGATGTCAGCTCATTAGACTTCGGACTGAAACCCTTCTAAGCCGTCACTATTTGTTCACAGCAGGAAAAGGCGTTCATTAAACACACATGTGCCGGGTCTGCACAGGCCACTCCTGTCACACATGTCTGTTCTCCTTGGACTCCCCTCATCTGGTGGACCCCTCATACTTTTGAAAAGTTTTCCTCTAAGATTCTCTGCCATTGGATTAGTAAACACTTGATTAACTTCTCAGCCAAAGTCACAGAGAAGCTGAAACATAAATGACGCTGCAGACGGAACCAGGCCCGGAGATCTTGGAGCCACCTTCCCCTGAACCAGCACCTGGTTCCCCTGACCCTGGCCTCCCCATGGCTCGTTCCTTCCCCAGACTTCTTTTGTTCTACACTAGATGAAGGATATATTATTATTATATCTACTCTGATGTTTTGCACAGTCCTTGGGAAAGATCAGTCTCCACAGACAAGAGGTGTGGGAACAGGCCTTAGACAAAGGCTGATTCCACTTTTTCTTTTTTATTTTTTTGAGATAGAGTCTCGCTCTGTCGCTCCTGGTAGAAGTGCAGTGGCGTGATCATAGCTCACTGTACCTCAAACTCCTGGGCTCAAGTGAGCCTCCTGCCTCAGCCTCCCAAGTGGCTGGGACTACAGGCACACACCACCATGCCCAGCTATTTTTTTCTGTTTTTAGTAGATGGGGCTCTCGCTCTTGCTCAGGCTGGTCTCGAACTCCTGACCTCAAGTGATCCTCCCGCCTCAGCCTCCCTGAGTGCTAGGATTACACGTGTGAGCCACCGCACCCTGCCCCAATGCCACCTTCCAACGTGGGGGGTGATGCATAAGCTTAGGGAAGGCTCCACGTTGCTAAAGACAGTGTTATGATACGGATCACACACGCAGCTGGAGACATTCTGTAGAAGGACAAGGTATGTGCTCTGATTTAGGATCTTTAAGACGGAGCACACCCCTCCAGTGAGTAGAAGACACAGATGGAAATAAAGGTTTTATTACGTACAGGCCCTGGGGGTGCGTGGCACACCTGGAGGCCAGGCATGTGGGGGTGGGGCAGCTCAGGGAGGGAGAGAGAAGAGAGTGTGGCAACTAGCAGCCTGCTGGGGAGCAGGCTGTGGGGCATTGTAGGTTTGTGGGTGAATAAATGCCCAAAGAGTCCATTTAGAGGAAGCAGCTGGAAAGCAGGAGCCCAGTCTCTAGATGGGAGAGATGTCTCTAAATTCTTGTCTCTGGCCACTGGTTTGAGCCATGACCAAGCCCTGCCTCTGGCACAAGAAAGCTAAATCTGTATTCAAAATGGACACCAAGGCAACATCAAATTATACGCATTCACTGCAGCTGGGCTTCCTTGTCCAGTGGCCCCAGCATTCAGTGGTTACCCTGCCTGACCAGCCAGGAGCTAGGCAGAACTCTTCTTTAAATCCATGTCATGCCAGTGCCAATGGCAGGGAGCACATGCTGGCCACCGTGCTGAAAGGAACTCTCCACATTTGCTGGCTTTACTTAAAGATGCCTGCAGGGTGGTGTGGTAAGCAACTACTCTCAGCATCCTGGGAGCTCTAGGAGAGGCAGTGACCTTGGTCACTGGTCTTGGCTCTCTGCTGTGCCCAGACCCTGGCCACGTGTGTCTAGGTGAGCCGTTTTGTGTTTTGAATCACGCATACCTATCACAATTCCTTAGAGAGTGGAATAAAAGCCTCCAGAGTCCTCTGCAGAAAAATGCTGTTTTGTATATTGTCAGTCATGGCCAAGGTGGAGTGTAGTAAGGAGACGGCCAGGCCTGGGAGGAAGTGTTTGAATAACAGGGCCGACCAGTCCTTGGAGGACATTTGGCACCCCCAGGAGGGAACCAGCTCCCAGTCAAGGAAAAGCAGTCCCCTGCTGGCAATGGCGAGCTGGGTGCTGTCTGCACACGGGGCAGTCTGGGAGTTGGTCAGGAGAGCACTTGTTAGTGTATTTAACATTTTTTCAATTCTGCCCTGTGCCGAGCATGGGCACCGGCACTGAGGTGGTGGCCACACGTTCCCGCCCCGACGGGGCTCAGCAGCTGTAGGAACAATAGGACAAGTTGGTAACCAGGGCAGAGTGAACGTCCTTCAAGGAAATACTTCCCATTTTAGGATAGCAGACCTGGGCCAAGCCACTCCACCTGGACACACACAGAGTTGACATTCCAGAGGGGCCAGCTTTTGGTGAGAGATATTATACAAGAAACTAGATGTGAGGCTTTGGTGAGAGTCACAGCCCCAGGAAGTCTCGGACCCCACTGCCCAGATGTGGGCGTGAAGCAGCTTTGTCCAAGCTGTGTCAGCTTGGGATCATGAAGGAAATATAGAAAGAAGGAAAATTCATCAGGGAGGGATGTGGGGATCCCCCACCTTCCACCTCCTGATCGGTTGGGGCTGGTTCCCGCTTGCCTGTGGTTTGGAGTTGACAGCTGGCTCAGGACATGGTCTGGTGCTCATTCAGATGCTGGGAGTCTTGGGATTGCAGCAGAAGGGGACATGGGCTGGGCACTGCCTTCACTCCTGAGGGGTGCCGTGGGGCCTGGACCAGCACCGCATAGCATCTCTTACCTTCTCAGCTTCTATGTGAGTGTCCTGGGCATCCAAGATATCACATGCTCTGTGCTGGGGTTGACAGCTGCCACCTTCATGGTACAAAGACCCCAGAGCCCCCCAGTAGGAACACAGCAGCAAATTCACATGAATATTAATTTCTCCTTCTTCTTCTTGATATTTCCTTTCCCAGATCCACTGGGAAGCCAGGATTTTTGCTCCATTGGGCCAGGGGGATTTATGGTGGGTTTAAAGACCACCTCCTTTCTGGCCTGAGATCCTGGAGGAGCTTCCACTGGGAGGAAGCAGCGGTGGCCAGAAAAGGAGAGTGGTTGTTCTTACCTGTCTGGGGAGGGGCTGGGGTGGCTGCTGTCTCAGAGGTGGAGGGGGCTTCCTCTCAGGTTTGCCCAGGCTGGGCTGGCTTTACCCCTGCTGTGTGCATTCTCAGGGCAGGACTAGAGTGTGGCAAGAGAGACCCCGAGAGTATAACACTTAGGGAGGGACCTTCTCTTTGGCTCATGCAAACGACAGCCTTGCACTTGTGCCCCCAGGTACCTGTCTCGCCTCACCCCGTTCCCGATCCTGACAGTAATTATTAATGGCCCCTTTATCACTTTCAAAACTCTTCCTGGTTTGGAAGAAAAATTCTATAGCCACCCGACTCAGAGAGGAATTGTGGCTCTGGTGCCCCAAGCTGGGGAAGAGGCTGGGGGGTGCGTGGGAGTCTGGCTGGGGAGGGGTCAGGCAGGCCACGCTGGACTGAAGGCCGGAGACCCTCCACCACTTCCTGCGAACCTGTGGAAGGGGGTGGCTGCAGAGGGGTCGGTGAGCCCTGGTACCAAAGACCTTGGCGATTTTGCCAGCCAGCTAAGCAAGACAAGGCAATGAAGTCAGACTTAAAAATATTTAATAAAATAAAGTATACATACTAGCTTGTATATGAACAGAAATATCTGGAAGGATAGACAAGAAACAGGCTGCACCCAGGGAGGATAGCTGGGTGGTTGGGAGTTTAAGAGAGACTTAAGTTTGACTGTGTACCTTTGTGAACTTTGTGAGTGTTATGACATGGTGACAGGTGCTTATAAATTTATCACCTATTAAAAGATAAATTAAATTAAAATTAAAAGAACAGAAAGAAATACGACTTTTCCACATTGAGTTTCCCGGAGTGAGACGGCAAGGTTGCCTTATCAGAGCCTGTCAGACGTCTTGGGCTGTGCTCGGGCATCTGCGGGAGACGGCTCGGGACACCTTTCCTGTCCTCCATGTGAGCGGCGCACGGCGCTGTGCCGCACGCGTGATAAACAGACCGACTGATATCTGTGGAGTCTCCTTATTCTCTGTATTGGCCTCAATTTAAGATGAGGCAGTTTTTCGCTTGTTTTAAAGAAATGACATTTAAAAAGGCAAATCATGCTCCTTTTGTGGACCGTGTACGTTCAGAGTGTCTTCAAGGCCCTCTGGTGCAGATGTCCTCAGCAGCAGGGTTACACCTCGGGAAATCACGGGGAAAGCGTCTTGTTGAATGTTTCTATGTTCATTCACAGACATTCACGTCTGCTGGGCAAGGCTCCAGGCCTGAGGGACACAGCAGTGAGCAAAGCTTGCAGCTTACTTGTTAGTGGGGGTGGGGACGAGAGACAGATGGCACATACGTAAATATGCACCAAGCCTGCAAGTGCCTGGAGGAAACAGCACAGCTAGGGAGCGGTGGAAGTTGGGTGGCTGCTGTTTTGCATGAGGTGGGCAGGAAAGGCTTCCCAGAGGGGGTGACATTTGAGCAAAGAGCTAAAGGAAGCGAGGGAGGCCTTCTTGAGAGCATTCCAGGCAGAAAGAACAGCCAGGGCAGAGGCCCCGAGGCAGGACTGTGCTTGGATGATCTGAGAATGTGTGGATGTGGTGTGCTTGGAGAACAGGAGGAGGGACAAAAAGGGGAGGCCAGAGAGTCCATGGGACCAAGTCACCAGCAAGGCCTGTGGCATTTGCTTGGAAGGACAAGTGGCACCTTTGCAGGCTCTGACTGGGGTCCCAACAGCATCTGGCTTAGGTGTAAGAGGATCACCTGGCTGCTGGACAGAGCTGGGCTTCTCAGGCAGGGGACCAGTGGTTGGGAAGCACAGCAGGGACCCAGGCAGGTGAGGAGGGGCTGGGGCCAGTGGTCACAGTGGACATGGTGACAGGTGCTTAAAGGCATCGAATGTGGGCCACCAGAGAAAGAGAAAATCTCATATCTCTCCAAGCTCCAGTGCTGATGGAGTTACCATTCACCAAGGTGTGGGTGACTGCAGGTTGACCAGTTGAGTGGGACGGGGAGGGGTCAGATCTTGTCCCCTTGGTGAGCCTGAGCTGCCCACAGACACCAAAGTGAGGTCTCTGAGCAGGCTGGTGCACACACTGGTGCCCAGATTAGGGGAGAGGTTGGCTGGGGACACACCTGGGAGTCATTGGCATAGGGGCTGGCAGAGAGGCCACGGACTGTGCCTAGGGCTCCTGATGTTGTGTGTGGGGGTCCCGATGTTGGTGGGGGCTCCCCATGTTGGGGGACTGAGGGAGGGCAGTGGGCAAAGCTAGGACCCAGCAAGCGGCCTGTGGAGGTTGGATGCTATGTCCAGGCCTGTGTTCCAGACCCTCAGTTCAGAACTACCCCGAGTGGTTCTCAGCTGAAGCAAACTAGAAAGGCTCTCGTCAGGGGCTTGCTAGGGAGCCAGCGAATCTTCCGGCCTGATACAGGACTGTGCCCCTCTTGACGATGTCCCAGGGAAAGGTGTGAAGTGTTCACAGAACAGGGGCTGTTTCCATTAGTTCTCAATTTCCTTTTCTCCAGAAAGTCAAGTAATTTGTTTGTGGTTCAGAAAACATCCTGTTGCTTTCCAACATGCTCAGCACGGAGGCCCCAAACTGTCACTCTGGTCCCGGAGACTCAATGGGATATTAAGTGAGAGTAAAGATCAAGGAAGGAGGGTGCCACCTCTGGGCGGGGGGGGGGGCCCACGCTGCCCCTCAGTGGAGCAGTTTCTCTGGGGGACAGGAATAGGCAGGGAGGAACACTGGGCTGGCCGGGCAGAAGGAGCTCGGAGTGTTGGCCTCAAACGCAGCATATCCACAGATGGGATGCTGGGCACGCTGCCCCAGGCCGCTTTGCTCCTGGGACTCTGTCTGTTCCTCCCATCCAACACACTGGACGTTGGCCAAAGAGCAGCCTAGCGGGTTTTCTTTTTTCTGATAAATCACAGCTAACTCTATCTGTGGGCTGGGAACAAGTTCCATGGAGGAGAAATGTGCTGAACATGCAATAAAAGATCATGACAAGCATTTCCCTCCCCTCATTCGGAAGACAGGGGGTCAAGTGCCTGGGTTAGACACAGTCGTGTGTTTCCAGAAAGGTCCGGAGAGTTTGCACGGCTGTGACTAACTTTCATGTTAGCGCTTGTTCCCCAGCAGTAGGAAGAGATGATTTCCTAAACTAAACAATAGTTTGCAGCGGGGTTTAGCAAGCTGCACTGTCTCTTGCCAAGGACTTTTTGGAACCGGGTGACCTCTTGATCACTTAAGGTCATGTGTCGCTGGCCCGCCCTTCCCAGCCCCAAGTGCGCCGCCTCTCACACTGGTGAGAGAAACTTACGTGGGGCCTTCTGTCTCCCCTCCCACCTGTCTCTGAGTTCCTGGCAGCACTCACTCAGGCCCGGGTAGAGGTCGGGAGGATCAGCAGCCTCATTGCCTCCGTCTATGCAGGTAGAGAAGCTACCTGGTCATGAAGAACATTCTGGCAGTGGAGGTCATCTTGGATGGGGGTCCATGTTGGCTAATTCCAGGGGCTCTTTGCTGAGAAGAGGTCTAGGAGAACCTCCTGGGTGTTTTCCTCCATTCACATAAAACTTGTTCTAGAATCTCATTGAACCATAATATAATCCAAAGGAGTTATGCTCCCTTATGCAAAAAACCTAGATGAACTCGAAACCACTCAACTTCAAAAAACAGGAATTAGATAAAGAGAGAGAGTATATTCCACGCCCTAGCTCAGGGTTGTGGGTGCCACCAAATGTCAGTTCCCCGCCCTCTTACCAAAAATGTTGTGGAAGATAAAATAAAACACTCCCAAGGTTAGAGCTGGAGCCTACCCAGGGCACTACATTTTCTACCGATAATAACCCAGTCGTGGAACTGTTATTACATTTGATCACTGGGTTATCAGGAAAATGCACTTTTGTCCTACAAAGGGCAATTCTAACACATATTACAGAAATTTTCAACAGAGTTTTCTGTTTGACTAAGAGTTGAATTTGTCACAGATATCTGGCTTACAGATAGATGATTTTTTCCTATGTTCCAAAAAAAGCAGCTTGTCTACACTACGTAACTCTGGAGCTGGGGTCAGCTGTTTCTTACAAAGCCAGATAGTAGGCATCTTGGGCTTCACAGCCGGAAGGTCTCTGCGGCCAGCCCCAGCCCTGCTGCCGTGGAGAACCGGTAGACCACGTGCGAGTGGAGGGCAGGGCCGTGCTCCAGAGCCGCCTCTGCAGTGGGCCTTGGCTGGCCAGTGCTTGCTCCCAGGGCAGCACCATCCACAAGGATGCAACGTGAGCCGTGTGTGCAAGTTCACATGTTTTAGCAGCCACATTTTAAAAATAGCAAGAAGTGAAATTATTTTTACTAAGACATTTTATAATATTTAACCCAATATGCCTAAAATGTTTCAACATGTGGTCAATACAAATGAGATATTTTACATTCTTTTTTTCACACAGTCTTCCAAATCCAGTGTGTATATTACACATGTAGCACGTTGTTTTGGAGCAGCTCAGTAGAACATGTGTGCAGTCTTCCCACGCTGGACAGAACAGCCCCAGAGAGCGTATTTCACAAATCAGGCTAAATTCATCTTTCCTGGCTGAGTAATTCTCCAACGAGCTTTGTTTCTTTCCTCTACAGAAACACATTGCTTGGGTCTTCTCCACTTGAAGGGCTGGGAAGGTGTGGTGTGGTGGGGTTGTGTGTGTGATTATGTGTATGTGTGTGTATGTGTGTATATGTGTGTGTGTGTGCATGTCTCTGTGTGTGTGTATGTGTGCGTTTAGCAACCTCATCCTCTGTGGGCTGCAAGATCATGAGGATACAGTCCCTGGTCCGCCAGGATGGAAAGAGGGATGAAAGGAATCAAATGCCACAGGAGGCTGGGTGCCAGTAGGGGGTGGGAAAGGCCCTGCAGCACTAAGAGTGACCATTCAGTGTGGCAGGTCAGAGCATGACAGGTTTTAAGACACAGCGAGCAGAGGCCGGTGGCCATTGTCAGGACAAAGGTGAGGCACAGAGTGTGGAGGCAGTTTCTGAACACACCCAGGGAAGCGAGAGGGCTCTGCATGGGGCCCCGCAAGAGGGCTTTGGAGAAACAGCCGCAGTTGTTGGAACAAGGCGAGGCTGGGGCCGGGGAGAGCTGCAGGAGGCTACTGCAGCCCAGCAGACTCTGGGCTGAGGAGAGGATGGGGAGGAGGGGCAGAAGGACAAGACTCCAGTTGGGGTCCAGTGGGCAGGGCACAGCAGTGAGCAGATTGAGGGAGGGAGGAGTACAGGGTGTGGCGGGTGCTTTTCCAGAAGCAGAAAGCTGTCAGGAAGGCGATGGGTTTGGGTTGGGACCTGTGCAGTCTGCAGCGTGGCTCTGATGCCTGCAGAGACGTGTGTGTGTGTGTGTGTGTGTGTGTGTGTGTGTGTGTGTACACCTGCGTGGGGAAGGGGCGAGGGAGGGATGCCGTAGGGAGACTGTACGCTGGCAGGCAGAGAGCTGAGGAGGCTCAGGTGGGCACTTCTGCTTCTCTCCAAATCAGCCGGACAGAGGTCACGAGCAGGCAGGTTTCCCGAGGCCGGTGTGGGGCTTCAGGCAGTGGACGGCGGGCACGCCTGGTGGAATCCACAGATCTGAAGCTTTTCCGGCAAGAGAGAGGCCTGGGAGGGCTCTGAGAGCTGCATTTGGCTTTCTCTGGACACGCACCCTGTCCTTGGCCAGAGAGGGATGGAGGAGTGGTGTGATGTCCCTTAGGCTGGTCGGTGAGGGGGTGAGGGGAAGCTGTAGTTGGGGGCCCCTTGCAAAGCGCTCCTTCTCAATGACTCGACTTTGATTAGTGTAAAGGTCACTTCAGCATCCTCTTAATGAATGTAGATTAATTCCTTTCTCTTTACTTAACATCCTGACCCTTCTTATAAAGCACTTTCTTCTGACATTTTCTAATATCAGATGAATTTCTAAACTTTCTTGGGTATTGATGAGGATTCCAAAGCCTTTTCAAGATAAGGGTGTATTGCAATATTCTCTTTCCTCACCCTGCATCGAAATTGAAATAGAATTGTGCAATCGTATTGCACAGTATGTTGTTTGAAGTTCATGATGGGGGACGATTCCATCAATTCTGTTGTCCTTTTAGAAATGCTGCAGGCCAATCCTAGAGCGCGCAAGTCATGCAGAAGGGTCGCTGGCCTGGCCCTGACGCTGAGAGCTGTGTCATGGCCAGGAGCCCCTGGGCTCTGCTGGTCTCCTGAATGCGTGCAGTGGGGTGGGATTCGGACTGGATCGCAGCCTCTTCCACAGAAACAAAGGCCAGGGATAGGATGGGGAGAGGGCTCAGGGGGCTTTCACCTCTTCCCACTGAACACAGAAAAGCACCCAGTTTTCGATTCTATGTAAGGCTATGTAAGGATTTATTTGAGGAAACACAAGTGTTCCATAGCCGGACAGACTCTACAAGTGCTTACAGATGTCTGATTCTCCTTTTCTTCCTGGGTGTAGGGGAGACTATACCTGACAGCCCCCTTGGGGTGCGTGAGGGCACAGGGATGAGCGTCCCCATTTCTTTCCCCAGCTGTAGCAGCCCTAGGGAGCCTCTGTGGACACGGTGGGATCACCAAAATACTTGCCCTGAGTGGCTGGGTCACTATGCAGAGGACAGTTGCCCTGAAGAACTGTCTGGACATGTGGCAACATCTGAGTGAAGAGAAAACAAAGACCCTGGGCCCCTGTGGCACTGGGTGGTTTGTTTCTGTAGCACAACCTCACCGATTCCTGCTATGAACACTGCTAGAAAGTTTTACCGGTGCAGGCCCTTCCCAGCTTGAGGAGCCTATGAAATTCTCATTTTCTTTTCTGCACACAGAGTTTTGCTATTCTTTGATTGTTAATTGAGAAACAACCATTGTGCAGGAGAGAAAAGGGTGCTGATCAAATGGAGCAGAACCAAGAGCCCAGAGGGCCATGCAAGGCCGGCGGACCATTGGAATCAGTCCCAGCTGGAGAGAATTGGGGGTGAGGAGCGTGGCTGGAGCCTCTGCCAGGGGAGCTGGAGCATCCGGGCCCTGCAGAGTGGCCTGGTGGCAGGGGCGGGGGCCTGGACCGGGGACCAGTGTGCAGCAGCTTCTGCTGGAACCCAGGAGAACCTCCCAGCAGACAGGTTTTCTCTCTCAGGACAAGAGCGTAATGACAAGGACTGAAAATCATAATGCTCTTTCCTATGGGCTGGGTGATTACATGTGTGTCCCCTGTGCTGCCACATCCCCGTAAGGCAGGGATGTCATCTCTACTTCACTCGTGAAAGAAACGCAGCTTGGAGAGTCACACAGTTTAATTTAATGTAGATCTGATGCCAAGGTCCCTAACAGTTCTTTCTCATCAAGCTGCTTTTCCTAGGAAAAACTCCCAGGCTAGGCTGGAGGTGTTCTGTCGGCAGCAAGGCAGATCTGGGTGTGAGTCCCTTGGGTGTCCTGCTGAGGGGTCTTCAGCTCTGCTGTCCTTTTCCCTCTCAGAGCCTGCCTGGGGCTCTGGGGCTGGGGGCCTGCCTCTTCACTGCCTCCTATAGTGGGGGCTTGCGTAGTTCACTGGTCTTCTGATCCAATGAAGCTTCTTCTTGGGGACAGGGGACTACACTAAGACAATGTGCTCCAGTTGGGGGTGGTGCCAGCACTCACTCAGGTGCCCTCTGATCTTTTTTGGGATTTGGGTCCCCCGGTTGCTGGCTTCTATTGATGTAGACACCCCAACTGTCCCAGCGCTCTTCCTGGGCAACTGCCTTCAGGCGCTGCCCTGCCGGCCGGCACAGAGCTGAAGTTTCTGTTCCCACCCACAGTCCCCAGGCAGTGTGTGACTAGGAATAGACAGGCCAGCCCTGGGCCTTGAGTCTGGATGACTCTGAGATGGAACCATGTTCTGCATGACGTCAGCTGAAGTGGCCTGTCCCCCTCCCTCAGGGAGTCCTTTCCCAGTTACCGCTCAGGAATCCTTGTCTCTGGGCACCTTCTGGGCATCCAGGCCAGGCACGCCTGTTAACTCACACCACCCTTGCCCCACTGTACTCTCGACATGAAGCTATTGTTCTGATGGCGTGGTTGAGATATGGGGGTAAGGCTAATCACTTTGTGTCTCCTTAACATGGCACTCTTCAAATATCTGTCTGGCATTGACTTCATGGGCACAGAGTGATCCTTCCCTAATAAAAGCTGCGCCCAGAGACTGGAGCAGACTCGACATTCTGCGATACCCAGCAACGCACTTTCCAATTTTCTGTACTTTCTGTTTTCTTCAAGATTCCTAAGAAACTTCAGTTCCCTTCACAGTTGCCTAAACCAAACAGCTGCTCAGCAGGCATATTTAGGGGATTAAATCTAGCTGGTAAAACAAATCACTGTTTTCTGACGTACAGAGCTAGCCAGGCTTTCTGCACTGCCAGACACTTCGGTGGTGGCCGCTGCTGATATTCTTGGTGACTGTGGCTCTAAAAAGAGATCTGGGGGAGGTGATTTTCCTCGAGACGAAGGGCTGCGTGCAGAAGTGGGAGGGGTGGTTAACAGTTAGCAATTTTTTCCAGCGACCCTGAAATTGTCCTTCCCTTTCTTTACCCCTTTCTTTACCCCTCCCCCGGCAAGCCCAGCGCTGTGCCACTGTGGGTGAGCACCCACCTCCAGCCTGTGGAGGGAGGGGTGGAGGTGGGAGATTGGGAGCTGGAGTCTTTGATCCTTCACCTCGGCCAAGGGGGGCTCTCAGGGCTCAGTGTGTTCCCCTGGAGTTTGGGGGAATGTGAGGGGCTGGTGTTGATGCCTGGTAGGTAGGGGAGAGGTGGCCAATAGAGCCGGTGGGGGGAGCAGGAGAAAGTCGGGACAGTGGGGTGGGTGGGGGAGCCTCATGGCTACCACCTAAGAGCAAGGGTGGGCCATGGGGGTGGAGGGACGGATTGGCCAGCCCAGGTGGTTCTTCCCAGGAATACCCAGAGCCCAGGCTTAAAATCTCAGCCCAGTGCAGAGGGCTGTGGGACTGTCAACCCCCACTCACAGGCCACCCAAGCCCGGCCTATTAACCTGACCCTGGCTCGAGAAGGCACTGCCCCTCAACTGCTGCTTGGCAGGGCTTGGTCCACCAGCTGTCTGGGGAGGGAGGAGAGGTAAACCCACGTTTGTAATCTGGGCCTTTAGACCCCATGGAAGGCCCTGGAGTGATGGGGATTATGGTGAAGGGTGTCTAAGGAGGTTGGGCTGGTGGGCAGGGCTGGGGCAGAATCTAGTCCCACAGACCAGGGCGGATGTTCCAGGGTGAAGGTCGCAGAATGTCATGCAAGCTGGGTGGGGAGCCAGGGAACAGGACCCCAACATCACGGGAGGGCAGCGGGGTTGCGACTGGTGAGCTGTGCCTGACTGTGTCTGTCCCCAGTGAGGGTGGCCCAGAGCTGGTGGTTTACGTGAGGCCAGCAGTCTTGCTCTCCAGGCCCTGGGTATGAGGCGCAGGAGAAGCTCCCGAGCTTTAGGAGGCCATGCGCAGAAACGGCCCCTCTGAGGGAACCCATCGCGTTAGGGCTGGGGCAGGTGCTGAAGCCCTGGGGAGCCCGTCCTAGGTTGTCTTCCTTCAGACCTGGGGTACCCAAAGTGGGGCTTGGGCTGAGTCTGAGCCAAGGCTCTCAGAGGACACACGAGGTCCCTGGGGTGCCTGAGGGGCTGTTCCAGGACTCTCCCCGAAACCATTCCAGGCACCGTCCACAGGGAGAACAGCACCTGCCCTCTCATGCCCAGAAAGCTGGAATAGCGGCCTTCTCTGCGACCACTGAGTCGCTGACTCCACAGAATTGTATTATGATTAGTTTTTAAAGTGTCTGTGGTGGTCTAGCCACAGGGAAGGGCTCCAGAGCCCCCCAGACCCTCATCATGAATAAGACGCACAACCCCGGTTAGTGTTCAGCCCCCGTTTCTTCTCCCTCACAGCTTCTTTCAAAAGTTTGAAACCCTCTCGAGGGTGGCGCCACACCATCTCACCTCTTTGCAACAACTCAGAAGTATCGGACGGGGCCGCCTTGGCCGTTTCTGTCCCTGTGGCCAGCAGGAAGGACCGGCCAGGGCGGTCCCCATGGGTGTGGGCTGGGGGAGGAGACGCAGGGGACGGGGAAGGGGCACGTTTCTTTCTGGGGGACCCTGGACTCTTCCCTGCCCACTGCCAACACTGCTCTGCAGGAGGCTCAGGTGTGCGATGGGGGAGCGAAGAGGGAAATGATAGTTACAAAGACCCCTGGGTGCAGGGCAGGATGTCAACTCAGCTATACTGCACTATTAAGGTTTCTAAGAAATCTTGGGCAGCCACTATCTGCACTGTGAAAACAAAGGATTCCAGGGGGAACACGAGGCTGGGCATAGAAAACTTCCGTTCCATAAGGATAACAAAGTTATTTTCATAGGAGATGCTGTCAGTGCCATATCCCCTGAGCCCGCTTTGGAAGTCCCCAGCAGACAGTTCCCAAAATGCTAAGGGCTTCCTGCCAGGCCGAGGGCTCCATCTGGCCTGTTTGTCGGGGCAAAGGCAGACTGGCGTTAATGCCACCGCCCCACCCCCTTAACGAGGAGGGCAGGGTGGTGTTGGTGAGAAGCTGTCCCACGGTCCCTGCCTCGGGTTGTCCTGGTGGGACCCAGCCCCACTACCCACAGTGTTAATGCCACATGGCGGCATCCTCGTGGGGACCCTCCCTGCCCGCTCACCTCCCCCCTCTCACTCTGGCTTCTGGGGGTCCCCTCCCAAATGACCTACTTGCCCCCAAATCCTTGCCTCAGCATTTGTTCTGTGGGAATCCAGCCTAAGGTATTTTTCCATCAGGAATTTCATAACAAAAGTTTTTATTATGTTATTACAGTTTTCTTTTCATAGTACAATGTTGCCTCCATGATTAAAGCAAAAAATTCAACTCCATTCTCTGGACATCAAATACCTGAGTACTTAGGATATCTAAATCTTACAGAATCTGCTGAATATTCCTTATTTAATGTTCCCAACATGAATCCTCAGAGATAAAGTCCAAGACAGAGAAGGCAAATGCTTTCTTTCTCTCCCTTCCTTCCTTCCTTTTCTTTCTCTCTCTTTTTTTCGTTTTGGTGACGGGGATGTTTCTAATGCTTTCTTCAATCAATCTCAGTTTGGAATTGGTGGGAACACACCTGTGTGTGTCTGGGATCTAAGGAGATGAGTTGGTTTCTTTCCCGAGGTCCTCGTAGACCCGTAATTCCTGACTTTTTAAAAAATAAAATGTCATGGGCCATTTTTTTTAAATGAGCCACTCAGTCCAAGAAACCAAGAAACTCATTATCAACCTAAAACTCTCATCCCTTTGTGAAAAAACAAAGGTGCAGCTGGTGACGCGGTGGCCGAGGGGATCTCCATTGGTGCAACCCCGTTTTCTGGATAAACCGAGGTTCCTGCAACCAGTGCAAATGGAAGGGGGTGTTTTTCTTTATCAGAAAACTGAAGAATATGACTTGGGAAACTGCATTTTATTTCCATTTTAAGCATATACTTATTTGAATATTCTCATATGAGCAGAATAATGCTGGTGTTTACTTAGGAGTTGGACCAATTCAGCCCTGTGGCAAACGTTGAGAGTTTTGTGAAATTTGAAGGATTCCCTTTCAGTCCAATGGCAAATTAATATAAAAGATAGTGAATTCAGAATGGGTGGTATTCACAAAACTGTGCTCAATTGTTGTTTTAATTTTAATTTAATCTCTCATATATTTTTGGTTTGTGGAGTTTTGACAACTATTCTTGAGATTTGGCTCAACTCTGAAAAAAACAAAGTAAAGCAAAACAAAATAAAACAAAATGTTGCCTTACTTAAATGGAAGTTGAATTTGAGAGAGAAATTGTTCATCTAATTAATAGCATTTACTGAGCTTCTGTGAGATGCCGGACACTAGAGAGGCATAGGATACCGGTACGAAGTGGTAAAAGGAGAAATAAAATGCACATTAGCTTCTTTAGGACATCATGGTTTGAATTAAAAAAAGTTGAATATCAGACATACCAGTCCTCTTTTATATATTTGTGCACTTAATTTGATATAATGTCTGATCTTTTTTTCTGTTTAGAGACCGATATTACATTGGCTATCCCTTTCAAACAAAAGAAGAAAAGGTGTGTCAGGTGCTTGTGTAAGTATCAGAAGAAATAATCACAGAGCTGCCATTGATCCCCAGGGCACTCACTTGTGAACTTTCGATATCCTGAATAAGGCTGAGACCAACCCAAGAAGTCAGTGGAAACGTTCTCTGGGTTACCAAAATAGGTGCCTCAATTTCAACGAACGGATGTATTTCACTCTAGAAGAGCCTGTGAGTCTGTCCCTCAGAGCAGAGCCTGGTGACTCTTGCTTTAAAACACTGTTGTTACAGATCCAGTGCTAGGATTTCCTGGTCCACAGCTGACTCCTTATTGCAGCTAAACAGAAAACAGGGGGCTATTACAGGGCTGCACATACACAGCAACAAAAATGATGGATCTGAAGGGAAGAAGACAGAACATGTAAAAGGCAGGAAAATAGTAAAAGTGTAGCAATTTGGTGCAGGTTCCATTGTCCATTGACCTGGCTGGGTCTGGAGATAAAAGCAGGTTGGCCTGTGGGTCAGGAATGTGTGAAGCTGGGAGGGTGGGCCTGAGGGCTTCAGGCTGGAGCAGAGGCTGAACGCGGAGAGAAGCCTGGTATAGACAGATGGTGGCCATAGCAGGTGACCCAGTAGTGGGAGCTGAGAACCAACCAGGCCCAAACTGAGATGAGACGTTTGGAGGAACCAGAGGTGGGGTGGAGATACGGAGAAGCCAAGCGGGTCTTGCCAGGGGAGAACCCTCCAGGCAACAGGCCCCAGGGCCGGCCTGGCGGACAAGCTGCAGGAGAACCGAGAGCGCCCCCACTTGGTTCTGTTCCTGCTAATTGCAAGTGTTGCACTTTCCTTCACCAGTGTTGAGTCGTAAAGCATCAGGATTTGGGGAACTGTTTCACCTGATTGGGCAATGGTCTCCATCTTCATTTTATGAGAGGCGTTATAGTTTTGTCTGGAGACTCCTACAGAACAGGTGGCTCTAAAAGCCATTGATCCCTGCTCTGGTGCAGATTACTAAGGACGTAGCAGGGAGCAAAACAGATACAGTGATGTGTCACTTAACAAGGGGGACACATTCTGAAAAATGCATCATTAGGCAATTTCATCATTGTTTGAACATCATAGAGTGTACTTACACAAACCCAGATGTACAGCCAACGGCACAGATGTATGGCAAGGCCTATTGCTCCTGGGCTAAAACCTGTGCATGCCACTGTGCTGCAGGCAGTGGTAGCACAATGGTAAGTGTTTGGGTATCTAAAACTAGAAAAGGTGCTGGGGAAAATATGGTATTATAATCTTACAGGACCACCATCGTGTATGTGGCCCCTCACTGACCTACACGTTGTTATGTGGAATGTGACCGTATTTTCTCTACCCTTCTGTGATGGATAACTTTAGGTGTCAGCTTGGCTGGATTAAGGGTCACCTAGGGAACTGGAAAAAAGTTATTTCTGAGTGTGTCTGTGAGGGTGTTTCTGGAGGGGGTTGGTGTGAGTCAGGGGACTGAGAGGGGAAGACCCGCTGTCAGTGTGGGCAGGCACCGTCCAATAAGCTGGGGGCCCAGAGCAAACAAAAAGGTGATTTCCTCTCTCCTGGAGCTGGGATACACTCTTCTTTTCCTATCCTCAGACATCAGAACTTCAGGCTCTTCAGCCTTTGGACTCCAGGACCTATAATACACCAGTAGTCTCATTGGCCTTGGACTGGGAGTTGCCTTCGAAGGTGGACCGAGCCATGCTTCTGGCACCCTGGGGTCTCCAGCTCCACAGAAGGCCTGGGTGGGACTTCTCAGCCTCCATAACAACGTGAGCAAATTCTCCTGATAAATCCCCTCTGTGTGTCATATACAGGCACACCTCAGAGACGTTGTGGGTTCAGTTCCAGACCACTCCAGTAAACTGACTATAGCAGTAAAGTGTCACATGAACTTTTTGGCTTCCC
Organism: Lepilemur ruficaudatus; assembly: GCA_963574885.1. Lineage (NCBI taxonomy): Eukaryota > Metazoa > Chordata > Mammalia > Primates > Lepilemuridae > Lepilemur > Lepilemur ruficaudatus. The sequence continues at coordinate 46,499 of CAUYRT010086095.1, read as the reverse complement.
ACTGCTATAAAAGTCATGCTTACACAATACTATAGTATAAAAAACAATGTATATGTCTTAATTTAAAGATACTTTATTGCTGAAAAATGCTATCATGTGAGTCTTTAGTGAGTTGTATAATCTTTTTGTCTTGCCCTGGTGTTGATGAATGCTGACCAATCAAGCTGGCAGTCACTGAAGGTTGGAGTAACTATGGCAATTTCTTAAAATAAAACAGTGAAGTCTGCCATATCAATTGACTCTTTCTTTCACAAAATATTCCTCTATAGCCTGCAATACTGTTTAATAGCATTTTACCTAAAGTAGAACTTCTTTCAACATTGGAGTCAATCCTCTCATACCTGCTGCAGCTTTATCAACTGAGTTTATGGATTTCCCAACCCTTTCTTGTCATTTCAATGTCTTGAAATGACATTCACAGCATCTTCATCAGGAGTACGTTCCATCTCAAGAAACCACTTTCTGTCTATGGCCATACCACCCTGAACGTGCCTGATCTTGTCTGATCTCGGAAGAAACCACTTTCTTTGCTCGTCCATAAGAAGCAACTTCTTATTTTGTTCAAGTTTTAGCATGAGATTGCAGCAGTTCAGTGACATCTTCAGGCTCCACTTCTAATTCTAGTTCTCTTGCTGTTTCTACCACATCTGCAGTGACGTCTTCCACTGAAGTCTTGAACTCCTCAAAGTCATCCAGGAGGCTCGGAATCAATTTCTTCCAGACTCCTGTGACAGTTGATATTTTGACCTCCTCCCGTGAATCACGAATGTTCTTAACGGCGTCTAGAATGGTGAGGCCTTCCCAGAAGGTTTTCAATTGACTTTGCCTAGATTCATCAGAGGAATCACTCTCTATGGCAGCTATAGCATTTTGAAATGTATTTCTTAAATAATAAGACAATAATTACTCCTTGATCCATAGGCTACAGAATAGGTGTTGTGTCAGCAGGCATGAAAACGACATTAATCTCTTTGTACATCACCGTCAGACCTCTTGGGTGACCAGGTGCGTTGTCAACAAGCAGTAATTTTTTTATTTTTGTGGTAGGTCTCAACAGTGGGCTTAAAATACTCAGTAAACCATGCTGTAAACAGATGTGCTGCTATCCAGGCTTTCTTGTTCCATCTACTCCACAGATAGAGTAGATTCAGCATAATTCTTAAGGGCCCTAGGATTTTTGGGGTGGCAAACGAGCATTGCTTTCAACTTGAAGTCACTAGCTGCATTAGCCTTTAACGAAAGAGTCAGCCTGTCCTTTGAAGCTTTGAATCCAGGCATTGAATTCTCCTCTCTAGCAATGACAGTCCTAAATAGCATTTTATTACAAATAAGCCAGTTTCAACTGCACTGAAAATCTGTTGTTTAGAAAATCTTCATCAGTGATCTCAGCTAGATCTTCTGGGTAACTCGCTGCAGCTTCTCCACCAGCACTTGCTGCTTCACCTCGCGCTTGTGTGTTATGAAGACGGCTTCTTTCGTTAAACCTCATGAACTGACCTTTGCTACCTTCCAACTTTTCTTCTGCAGCTTCCTTGCCTGTCTCAGCCTTCACAGAATGGAAGAGAGTGAGGGCCTTGCTCTGGATTAGGCTTTGGCTTAAGAGAATGTTGAGACTGGTTTGATCTCCTATTTAGACCACGAAAACTTTCTCCATATCAGAAATAAGGCTGATTCTGTTTGTTATCATTTGTGTGTTCACTGGAGTGGCACTTTTAATTTCCTTCAAGAACTTTTCCTTTACACTCACAACTTGGTTAACTGATGCCAGAGGCCTAGCTTTTGGCCAGTGTTGGCTTTTGACATGCCTTCCTCACTTAGCTTAATCATTCCTACCTCTTGATTTAAAGTGACAGATGTGTGACTCCTCCTTTTACTTGAACAGTTACAGGCCATTCATTGTCATAATTTCACTATTGTCGTGTCTCAGAGGATAAAGAGGCCTGAGGTGAGGGGAAAAGACAGGGGACTGACTGGCCAGCGGAACAGTCACAACATACACAGTATTTACCAATTAAGGTTGCAGTCTTAGATGGGTGTGGTTCCTGGCACACCAACACACAACGGCACCATCAAAGTTCCACTGATCACAGATCACCACAACAGATAAAATAATAATACGGAAGTTTGAAATATTTTGAGAATTATCAAAATGTGACACAGGGACACGAAGTGAGCACTTGCTATTGGAACACTGGTGCTGGTAGACTTACTTGATGCAGGGTTGCCACAAATCTCCAATTTGCAAAAAATGAAATGTCTGCAAAGTGTAGTAAAGCAAAGAACAATGAAATGAGGTATGCTTGTCTATCCTGTTGGTTCTGTCTCTCTGGAGACCCTAATACATGTCTCGAGTCTTAGTGGATGGAATACAAATACAGCTGAGCTTGTTATAAAAGTTGGTGTAAGTACCTAAATAATTAGCAAATATTGCTGATGTTCATGGTGGGAACTAGGAAAAATCAGGATGGCAGCACAGTTGCCTGGTGAGTTCTCCCTCTCTCAACTTCCAAGGCCTTTCAATAAGTAAGTCGCTCTGTGTCCACAGCCGCCACACCCCACGATGGCTGTGCATTCTCCTCCTAGAGACATTTCTCGGAGTGTTCAGGATTTTCTGTCTTCATATTCCTAGTGTTCTTCCTTCCCTCCTCAAAACCTCCTCTCCTCTGTCCTGTTCATCAGGATTTTTTTTTTTAAATAAAACTAAGTGCTCTAGTGGATCAAGATATCCAAAGGCATGGTGGGCAATGCAGCAATGACATTGCGGTAGAACGATCCAGAAAGACCTGAGTTCTAACTTCAGCTCTTCCATTCGCTGGTAATGTGACTCTGGTAAGAAATTTAACCTGCCTGAGCCTCAGCCTCCCAGTCTGTAAAGTAGGAATAATAGCAGCTACTTCTGGTGGTTTTGTGAGGCTTAAGCACGTGGCACGTGGCTGGAATGCAGAGGACATTCCATTTGCTGTTTCTCTCACTCACTGTCCTTGCCTGCTTGTCAAAGGCGGTGATCTATGTTAACCTGCAGAAGAGACCTGAAGAGTGGAGATATCTGGTGGACTGAGCGGTAAACAGGAGCGATGCAGGGGCCAGCAGGACAGCTGGACGGCCTCACTTCACAGCCCCCAGGCAACATCGCAGGGCTGGCTTTGATGCCAAGACATGTGGAGTGTGTCACAGGCAACATCCCCAGGATAAGTCTGGACCCTGGTGGGGACCCAACACCTCGGGTTAAGTAGGTGTGGGGCGTGCAGAGCTGTGATTGCCTCTGCAGTGAGTCAGCCAGGGAGAGAATACTGAGTGTCTCGTGTACCCTGGGGCTCATAGGGCTGTGTCTCTCAAACCTGGATATTACATAAATTCCTTTTAAAGGGAAAGCATTCTTTGTTCCCTTCTGGTGTTGACTGAAATTATTGTATTATAATTTATCTAAATCTGGTCAAACCCCAAAGTAGATTTAAATCCCCGGTGCTTACAGGCCTTAGACAACTAAAGCCAACTCATATTTGTAAATTAAATACAAGTAAACCTGATACAAATCAGATTCACAGCATTTACAGTCTCTTTCAGTGGGCGTGGTTTGCTGAAACAATACTGTCCCTGACAACACAGAGGTTGTGCCACCATTGCCTTCGGATTTAACGTGAGCACTTCCGTGCTGTTTGGTGGAGTTGTGATCAAGGTCAAACTTCTTACACCAAAGTAGAAACCCATTCTCAGACCCAGGTGTGGGACACTGTGGGCCATGAGGAGTGAATGCACCCATAGGGTTCTGAAGTTGTATAATCTAGTTAAATCCATTACAGGCATAGTACTAGTTTTCATCTGAATGATCCATGAATGAGTTTAGAGACTCCAGAGACTTCTTGAATTTGAAGGCAAAGCTCTCTATGTGTGTGTGTCACATTTCTAGGGCAAGGAATCCATTGCTTTTGTGGGAATCTGCACCATGGCAAATGTTAAGACCACAGGTCTATGCAGAGCTTCCAAGCTTCATGTCAAGATACACAAAGAAGAAGGTATTTGTGGGACAAATATTTGTGATGACTTAGGATAAACAGAAGGAGGTTGCTCTGGCCCCATCGGGCTGGTTGCCCTGATGCCCCAAGGACCAAGGGGATGGATATCTCAGCTCACATGTGCCCCACGCAGGGCAGGCAGGTTGGGAAGAGGTGCTTCGCATCCTCGCTGCTCAAAGTGGGCTCCCTGGACCCGCAGCATTGACCTTACCTGGGAGCATGTTAGAAGTGCAGACCCTCCAGCCCCACTAGACCCTCTGAGTCAGAACTGCATTTTAGAAGAGCCCCAGGTAATCCTTGTGTGCATGAAAGGATGAGACCCACTGGGACATAGGGTTGTCCTGTAGAGCCAGCCCCCAAAATGTGCTGCAAATTCTTACCACACAGTGGCTACATGAAGTCCATCTGCACCTGTCACTATGAACATTTGATTATAATCCATAGAATTTTAGAGAATTTATGGTTGTGTTTTTCAAACTCATATTATGGTAGGAATCACCCAAGGACAGTCATTAAAATTCCAAGGTGCCTGGGCCCCACCGAGAATTATTGAATTCCCAAAAGAATGTTAGCTCAATTCCAGATGGGCTGAGTGACCTGCACAGGGTGCTGGACCCAGTTAGCAGACAGGTTGGGTGGGTGGATATGGGCAGAGCACACATTTTCTCTGCTCTGTTCGCCTTCTTACTCTCACCTTTGATTTGTTTTTCTCTCTTTAGAAGATGTCCTTCGTGGCACACCTGGGGGCTTCACGTGGTCACTGGATGGAGAACAGGCTGGCTTCAATCCCAGCAGCCTGACTTATTAACCACGTGACTTTGGGCAAGTTAGGTTATCCACTGAGCCTCGTTTTCAGCATTTTCAATGGGATTTAGTGCCTCACACCTCATGGGTAGTTCTAACACTCGGAGACTGTGCCCTCCTCTCTTCAATTTCCTTCACGAGGCATGACAGCACTGCTGTGCCTTGTGGATCAGGTTCCCTCGGTGAAGCCAGGCATGCTGCAGGTCGTGTGTCCAGACCCTGCCCGTGTAGCTTCCGAGCGAGAGCGCCTAGCACCACTGCCGTCCTCCACATGCCTGACTGTGAATCCAGATGAGCTTTTGAAAAAAAGAAAAGAAAGCAATCATCTCAACCACCAAAGGGTTTGCTCCTGGTGACCTCATCTAAGGGATCCCTGATGCTGGGGCTCTGGCGTCTTGTTTTTGTGTCAGGGCCAGGGCTGGCTGGTAACGTACTTTATAAACATCCCATGTCCCCAGGTGAGGTGTGCCTCCTGCCGTGCTGAATGGGCCCCACACCCTTTGGGAGAGTGTTTCAGACACAAGCCACCCGCCAGTTCTCACTTACTTGTGCAGGGACCTGGCTGCCTTGGGATGGTTGTAGGTTGGGGAGGGTCTCTCATGAAAGAGAGTCCCTTCAGGAGACAGATGTGCCAGTTTTTGGGGGCCAATCTCAGCTTTGTGGTGTGATCCTTATCTATCCAGCGATCCATGGGCTGGGAAGCCCAGGCCATCAGGTTAGCATTTAGCAGGGGAGCCTGTGGTGCGCTCCGGGCTCCTGGGTGGAAGGTACGGGGGAGTGAGCTAGCAACCTGGCCAGCCCTGGGGAAATGCAGTCACGCAGAGGGTGGGCAGACATGCTGACCTGCACCCTGTCTTCATGTGCCTTTGAGGAGGCCACCAGAGTCATGAATATTCCACTCCCTGCCTCAAGTTACACTGGTGTCAGGGTTGTGGACACGTAGGTGATTTCACACTTGGCACCACAGATGGCTCGAGTCTCCTTCCTGCTGTGGAGTCCTTCAGACATAACTGTGATGGATTGTCTGAGTCTCTCTCTAGGCCAAGACTGTGAAACCATTTTAATCAAGATAGAATAGGGGTGACATTGTCTCTGGCCACACTGTTGGTTGGCAGCATTGCCTGGCCTGGATTACAAACCAGTGGTCACTAGTCCTTTGTACTCTGCCGTGGGACAAGGACACAGTAAAGCATCTTTTGGAAATTAGTATTTAAGGAACTTGTGTGGCTTTATGTTTTTAGTTGTTATAAATCAATATTTGCTAAGTATGAAAATTCATAAAACTCAGGTAACCATTGAGAACATTCAGGAGTGTATCTCCATCTGTATCTATGTCTCATAAAGTACTTACCCTTTTGTAACCTGACTTTGCCATTTAATACAGGGAGGCTTTCTTCCCTCCTTGGTAATGGGGCAAACTCAATATTGCGATATTGAAAAATTCTTTTTTCCTCCCCTCCTAAGGGCCCCATTTTCAGCTGGGCCCTGAAAATTACGCTGACAAAAGACAGATGAGCAAGAGAAAAATCAACAAGTTTATTAATGTGTGCATCACACAAACACATGGGAGAACTCAATGATGCATAATTCAAAGAAGTGGTTAGAACATGGGCACATGTAGCATCTTAACAAAAGAACAAGAATTGTGTAGAAAAGTGACAAGACAAAAGAAAGGATTTCAGGCTTCTGTAGGTGGTAAACCCTGGGAAGGTAAACCGCTGGGGGAAACTGGTGGGGTGAGGTTTGCTGTGCAGGCCCGTCTTGGCACTGGCTTTCTGTCTTCTACGTGATCACAGAACTTGCCCAGGAGGGGGATCTATGACAGCCTTCATGTCTCAGAAGCGTCTGCTTTAGTCCGGTGAGGGAGGCTCTGGGAAGGCTTCTTTCTACGTGTGATGAGACTCGAATATCTTTAAGCTCAAATAATACTTATATTAAAGTGGCATGTTTTGGGGTGCCACACGCTGAACCCCTTCAGTTCTCTATCTGAAACGTCAAGAAGTTCCATATATCAAAAATCGACTGGTAGCCAGGGAGAGAGATTCACACTAGAAGTTGTGACATAAGACATCTGGAAATGGGGAGAAAAGCAGAAATCGGAACAAGCAGAAAAGAACAAAGCCAAGCTCATTGTGTCTTCTGGTCAGTCTCGCAGTCTTGGGCATGGGTCAGTCTAGTTAAGCACAAGCAGTTGTGTCTTATTTTGGGAGACGTGCACGGAACCCCTCATGCTACTTCCACAGGGATGCTATGTCAGGTACACTGGGCAGCACCGAGGCCTGTGGCCCGAGCAGCAGTGATTTGCAGAGTGTGCGTGCAGCCTGGGAGGGTTAACCCAGCACACGTCCCAGGGTGGCTTGGGCGCAACACTTCAGGTCTTTGGAATGAAGACATGATGTCACTCCACCATGGTGTGCCTGCAAAAATGTTTTACTACTGACTTAAGTGTTTTTTCTTCCCAATATCAGAAAAGCACATGATGCTTCAGAGCAAACTGGTGAATGAGCTTCTGACATGTCCACACTTGCTTCAGCGATTCTCCCCCAAACAGCTGTCGGACGGCAGGACCACACTGCTGAGGGAGTGCCGGGAAAAGAGAGCGGGCTTTGGGGAACGGAGGCCTGGGCACCCGGCACTATGTATCTCTGTACCCCTGTGTCTTTGTGCACACTTCGAGTTGGTGAATTTTGTTTTCCTAAATGTATTGACTGCATTGGCACAGGTTTGTAGGCTGGGAAATGGCACCAATCTGGGCAGAATAAACAGTGCCCCTAGTTCCCATCCACTCTCAACCCACCATCACCCCCGGCTGGAGATTGGGAACATGTTCTGCATCTCCTCTTAGGGAGAGAAAGAAAACAAAGACAGACAAAAGCTTTCCTCACACCCAGACCCCACCTCCTACGGGGGCTACTCAGGTACACGAGGCCTTGCTTTACCTGCCTCTGTGATCCCCATCCCCAGAGACTTCCGATTCCTAGAGTGCCTGGCCCTTCTCCTCCCGTCACTCGGGCTCCGACCCCTCCTTCCTAATGAACGATTTCCCGGGTCTGAAAGGATTTCCTTGGCTGAAACAGGTTCCCCTGACTTTTATTTTCACATACACAGCTTTCTTAGAAAGCCTCTGCCCTGCTCTCTCACAAATACTTAAGTATCTCTCAGGGCCATTTGCTCCTGTGTATGGTGTTGGGGCACAGGGCAGCCGTGAGTGGCACTGAAGACCCTTAGGGGACAGATCAGGAGTCCCACCTGCATGGCCTGAAGGTGTGCTCCAGAGGAACTGAGACAGGGACTGGCAGCTACTGCTTTGAGTACTGCTTTGGGCATTGCCTTGGGGTTAGGTATTACTTCGGGCATTGCTGCAGTGTTGCCTAATTGAGTCAGGAAGTCTCAAAACAAAGTTCTGAATTGCCCTGATCAAAACAGGATGGAGGCAGGGCAGGTTCCAACTGGTTAGAACCAAGATGGTGGAGAAATAGAGGGTGTCACCCTGATTCCAGGAAAACACCACCCCTCTCATGAATATTCCTCCCCTTGTTAAGTAAACCGTTGTTAAGTAGAAAGGCAACAGGAACCACAAGGCCAGATCTCTTCCGCAGGGAGAACTTGCCTGTGCTCTGTAGAGCAGACTTTCTAACTTTCTATAGTTTCTGAACAAATCTCACGTTCACACGATTCTGTCAGCTCGCTCCTGAATTCTTTCTTGCGTGAAGCCAAGGACCCACGTGGACTTCAAGTGGATCCCAGCACTGGGAGCCACCTTCCTGTGTCAGACCCTTTGCCTGACGGGGGCCGGCAGCGATGGGCTTTCCCAGACAGCAGTGGCTCAAAGTGGGGAAACACACCAGGACTAGTACATCACGGCACAGGGCAAGTTTACCTTCTCATCCTCATCCCCTTACTTCCCTGGAGGGCAGAATGCTCCCTGCCGCACAGGTCTTCATATCTTTATTCTTTAGGGGTTTTTTGTTTGTTTGTTTTTATTTTTGAGACACTCTATTGCCCAGGCTAGAGTGCAGTGGCATCACTGTAGCTCACAGCAACCTCAAACTCCTGGGCTCAAATGATCCTCCTGCCTCAGCATCCCAGGTGGCTGGGACTACAGGCATGTGCCATCATGCCCGGCTAATTTTCCTAGTTTTTGTAGAGACTGGGCTTTGCTCTTGGTTTCGAACCAGGCTGGTTTCGAATTCCTGAGCTCAAGCGATAGTCCCGCCTTGGCCTCCCAGAGTGCCAGGGTTATAGGTGAGAGCCACTGCGCCCGGCCCATATCTTTATTCTTTATGTGTTTAATTTTCATGGCAAAGCCTTGGCCATGAATGTGGCCACTCTCTGAAGGTTGTCAGTGAGGAACTCGAGTCTCAGAAAGGCAGTGTCATGCCTTGGTTAGGAGCAAGACTTCAGTCTACTAATGAGGTGTGGGTGTTGTGAGGGTTAAATGCAGTTATTATTATTGACAAGGACCTTCCCATTGGGAAGACACTTTCCACCGACAGCCCCCCAATGGCTACAGCCCCCATGGCAGCCCCATGTACATTTCCTATGTTGTGCCCATCACCACCTCGTGCTTTGAGCTCATTTTTCAATTTGCTTGTGATTGTGTCCCCCACAAGAATTAAGTCCCATGGAAGCAGGAGCCTGGCCCTTTTTCTCTGCTGTCTGCTGGTGCCCATCACAGTGTCCACAGATATGTCTGAATGAGCGAATGTGTGGATGGAGCCACTGGCCCAAGGTGGCTGGGCTGCTGCGGGATGGTGGGTGGTAGGGTTGCTGTGCTGTTCCTCTGGGCCAACGTCTGTGATTTTCTGCACATCACATTGCCTGCTGGGTGTCCAGGGTTGTGCTGGGCCATCTCACACTCTTTAAATAACAATCTGAGTTTGGTTAAGTTTCAGGGCCAGAGCTGCTAAGAAAGCCACAGTCCAGCTCAGAGAACGCTTGGTGGGGCTCCAGAAAGAGGCTGGCAGGGACTGATGTGTGATGTGTTCCCTTCCACTGAAAGGAAGCCATGGAGGGCAGACCGTGGTCCTGGATGGCCTAATGCTGGACCACACACCAGGTGCCTGAATGGAGCCACATGTGTGTGACACTGAGGGACAGTGAGCTTCCTGCCGGGCTGCTCCTGCTGCCAGAGTATTATAGAGGAACCAATTACAGTGGACAGACCTTTCTTCTATGAAACAGGCTTGGCTCAGTGTGAGTGGAAGCACAGTCACACATCCTGCTGGGGTGTCTGGCTTTGAAATGAACGTGCTCCTTAAATCTCTCTAGCGACAGCACAGGCCTCATCCCCTCCCTCCCCCTCCTGCAGGCTGAGGGCAGGTTGGGGAGGGGAGGGAAGGGGACGGTTGTTGGCTCTCCCAGAGCAGGCTGACGGGACTCAGGGACACCTCTGGACATCAAGAGGGCTGGTCTGCGCTTGGGGAGGACGCCTACCGCTGTCATGCAGTGAGGGCCGCCTTGCAGAGAGTAAAGGCAGCTGGAGCCTTTGGGGAAGAAGTGGGTTCCCAAACATGAGAGATCAGACACTCTAAACAGGAGTGGGCCCTGGCCCCAGGCCCTACCTCTCGGCACAGCCCTGGGAAACTTCAACTGGAGCCTCACTTTACTGGTTTTGCAAAGATGCACTGGGAAAGTACATCCCAGGCACCGGGAGATCACCACCCCGCACCTGCCCTCCGGGACTCAGCCACCAACCTTCTGCCTGCATCGTCTGCCATGGTGTGAAGCTGGCTTATTTCAGGATCTCTTCCTGAGGTCTGGGCAGCTGCCTTGTGGCAGGAGTGCTTTCCAGAAATGGAAACCACATCAGCAGCCTCAGTGCTGGGTGGCAATAGCCCAGAGATAAAACTTGTAAACACAGACAAGTGATATTGATAAAAGAAAATACAAACCAAGTCAAATAGCCACCCAGCAAACTCAGCTAAATGAAGGGTAATTTCTTTTGTGTAAACAGAGTCCAAAGAAAGATGTTGGACTTTAGAGAAGAAGGTGTCCCAGAGGAAACTACCCCAAGTGTAAAGACTGTATCAACAGGCATTAAAGACTCGGAAAAGCAGAATTTATATCTTGGCTTCCTCATTCCCAGGCTCGGTGCACTTGGTAAGTCATTTAGCGCTGTGGTCCCTGACCCCAGGCCACAGACTAGTACCGGGTCTATGGCCTGTTAGGAACCAGGCTGCACAGCAGGAGGTGAGCAGTGGGCCAGCAGCAAAGCTTCATCTGTATTTACAGCCGCTCCCCATCACTCACATCACCGCCTGAGCTCTGCCTGCTGTCAGATCAACAGCAGCGGCATTAGATTCTCATAGGATCTCAAACCCTACTGTAAACTGTGCATGTCAGGGATCTAGGTTGTGTGTCCCTTATGAGAATCTAATGCCTGATGATCTGAAATGGAACTGAGACAGTGATGCTAGCCCTGGGGAGTGGCGGCAAATACAGATTATCATTAGCAGAGAGGTTTGACTGCACAACAAATGTAATGCACTTCAATCATCCTGAAACCATCCCCCACCCTGGTCCATGGAAAAATTGTCTTCCATGAAACTGGTCCCTGGTGCCAAAAGGGTTGGGACTGCTGATTTAGCATCTTACAAGTCAGGAACAGAACTAACTACCCTGCTCTACCTACTACCTGCCTTACTATCCACCTGTTAAGGCAACCACCTAGCCTACGTACAACCTGCCATACCTAGCTCAAAGGTGAGGATGGGGGGAGAAAGAGGTGACCCCTGTGAAGCTCCCTCTAGAGTGACAAACCACGTAGGCAGGGCTGCTGCACTGTTTGCCTGCCCACAACCCCTTGGCTCCCTACGGAGAGCTGGGCAGCCCAGGGAGATAGTTTTAGTACTCTGAATCTAGGCTTTTCTGCACCCAGCACCTCAGCCAATGGCAACTAAGACTGTTCAGCCAACAGAGTGGCACTAAGTGCATGAATTCTTGGGCTCCCCATCCCTCAGGGGGAGCCTTCTGAGGCACAACCTACAGGACTCCTCAGGGTCCCTGACAGCGGAGCCCTTTGCCACGGTGGCTGCCTCATCCATGCACCCTGGACAGGCTTTCTTTCCCGACTCTCTCCGCTGCACCTCCCAGGGTCCTCTCCTGGATAGACTCCCTGCAACTGATTTCTTGTCTCTGGGTCTGCTTTTTGAGGAATCCAGACAAAGCTCTGATAATACAGAAATTCAAGCTCACTTAAGGGCACGTGGAATTTTCACTGGAATTTCAGATTTAATTGGTTGGAGTGTAGTCTAAACTCAGAATTGGAATTGTTTAAAGCTCCAGGGCATCCTACACCTGAGGCAATCAAGGTGGAGAACAGACGCTCCCTGGGCTACTGCCTGTGGCACAGGTCCCCCCACCCCTTGCAACCCTGCAGCTGCACGGCCCCACCGTGACCCATCGTGGCAGAATCTGCACTTTAACGAGCTCCCCAGGGAGTGTGTGCGTGTTAGAGTTTGGGGCATGCTGGTCTCCACGGGCCTCAGAGCAGAAGAAGCTTGGGTCGGTCACGGGTAAATGAGCTCATTCTAGGCACTGCGGGGGTTGCATGGTAGCAGCTCCTACATGTTTACTGTTAGAAATATTAATGAATACAATACCGTCTCTCTGTGCTTTGCAAGTGCTACCCCCTACAAACTTCCTGTTTTCTGCCTGCTGTGTGTCTGGAGGCGAAGTCCACCCGCGACGGCACCTGTGGCTCTGGCTAGTGAGCTGTGCCGCTGGCCCAGTCCAAGCCAGAAAGATAAAGAAATGCGGATCCTTCAGGCTCCTCTCGGTACAACATCATCCGCAGATTTCAGCTGCGTCAGAGCTCTGGAGCGAGTGCTAAGCACAGATGGCTGCACCCCCACCCTATTGTCTGATTCACAGGGTCAGGAGTGGGGCCAAGAATTCATATTTTAAACAAATTCCCAGGGGCTATCAATGCTGCCAGTCAGTAGTTTTCCTCCTTAGTGGAGCCAGCTGGTGTGGACATCGCACAGGTGTCCACTTGGATGTGAACACTCACAGGTGAAGATACTTGTAGTGGTGGACGCTGGACACTTGCAGGCACCGACACTGGCAAGGACAGGCCATCAGCAGTGAGACTTCTCCAGATCAAGGCAAGGGCCGATGCTTATGTCCTGGCCTTGGGGACCTGCCACCTGCTGCTCCCTAGTCCTTAGAAATCTGGAGGAAATTCTTTAAGTCCAACTGAGTCTTTAGGAAAGTCCTTGCTGCCTTTTTGGGTCGGAAATCGGAAACTTAGGCTGAGAGCACAGTCCTTGTGGAAATGTGTTTACAACCTGGCCAAGGCTGGCATGGATCTGAAATGAGAGGGTGGGTAGGGTGTGTTGGGACCATGGGGAGGAAGGGTTGGCTTAGCAGGTAGGGGGCTTTTCTCCAGGGCAGGGGCTTCCCTCCAGGCCAGGGGCTTTGCTCCACAGCAGGGTGCCGAGGCTGTGCAAGCTCCCCGGGAGTCCCAGGGTTAAGGGAGCCCTGATCTGGGCCTGCCCTGTCACCCACACAGGGTGGCTGGTGCCTCATCCACTCACAGCACATGACAGGTGCTCAGTGTCAAGTGAAAGGGTCTCTCAGGCCTCCCAAGAGCAGAGCTCTGATTCATCCCAAGAATGCTGGAATGTGTGAGGCCATGGGGGGGAGCCATGGCAGAGTTGGGAGGAGGGGTTGATGACTAGGAGGCGTGAGTCCCAGGATCTGTGTGTTCCCCTCACAATTTTTGAACCGACCTGAGATGTCATGTACATCATACCCTCCCACTGTGGGAAGGGGAGCTATTACTATTAGTCCTAGTGTTATAGGCTGAACTGTGACCTTTCAGATTCACATGTTGGAGCCCTAGTACCTCAGAATGTGGCTGTATTTGGAGGTAGGCCCTCTAAAGAGGTGATTAAATTAAAATGAGATTATAGGAGCGGGCCCTGATCCAATGCAACTGGTGTCCTTGCAAGAAGAGAAGATTAGAATCTGGACACACTGTAGGAAGACAATGTGAAGACACAGGGAGAAGCCAACCACATGTGAGCCTCAAGAGGAGCCAACCCTGCTGGCAACTTGATCTTGGAAGTGCAGGCTCCAGAACCATAAGAACTCAAATTTCTTTTGTTTAAGCCATCCAGTATATGGTATTTTGTTATGGCAGACTAACACACCTACTTTCAATCCCTCAGGAGAGGACAACCCATATAAAACCCCTGTATTGCTCATGGCATGTGGCTCAGGGCTGGATTATGATTTGGTCTCAACAAGCATGTGTGGATGACAATTATAATGACAAGTCATGTTTGATTAAATGTGTTGGTACCAAAATAATACAAATTGAAGGAGAAAACAGGTGAGCATAAGCTGAAAGGTGGTCTTGTCCTTCCCAGCTGTGTCCCACCTGTGTCCCAGCTGCGTGCCATCTGTGTCCCGATGTGCTGCATCCTGCTTGCGAGGCTGCACGGATGGGCTTCTCTCTTTGGGCCTTGACTGTCTCCTCAAACATGGGGGTAATAAAGGCCTGTTTTCTAAAGGCTGTTGTTAAAATTTGTGTAAGATAATTTAAGTCAAAAATTGGGTGCAGTGCCTGTGCAGTGCATGGAATACAGATGCAATTTGGGTTGACCATTATTCAGGTTTTTTCTGATAATAATTACAATGATAATCAAAGGGAACAATCATTTAAAAAAATTTGCCTTGGCACACTGCAGAATTGAATATGCCCTTAAAAAAGATAAATCTTGTTCCTAAAAGGCTTTGAGATTTGTTTGGAACATTTGTCTACAGAAGTGTGTTGGCAAAGACCTACCTCCATCTTGTTCTCATTAGTCCTACAAACATACTTATTTTGTTTCTCATTTAAAAGTGACAAATATTTGTGAGGAAGTGTGAACCAGTCACTGAAAATTAGAAGCACTAAAATGCCACTCAAAGCCTCATGAACCTAAAGTTGCAATATTTTTATATATTTCTTTCCTGACTTTCAAAAAATCTTTTTAAATGTACTATTTATTTTTATCAAAATTACCCATGCACATCATCTAAAAAGTCAAGTCACTCTACAAGGTGTGGCCCCAGGGCCAGCCCTCCTTCCTCCTGCTTACGCCCCATTTTTTTTCTTGGTGGCAGCAGCTCCCTCATCTCCAACTGATTCTTCCTATCACAGGTTTATTTTCATATCTCTAAATCACACATTTTTATTGCTATATCTTGATTTTTCAGTTTTAGACAATGTCTATTGACTGTCATTATAAAGGTGAGGATTCAACCCTGACACCTTCCAGAATAGTAGTGGTGACGAGTTGGAGTTGGCACTCAAGTCACCAGACACCACAGAGTCTGATCTCTGACACATGGCTTAGCTCTGCCTCAGGATGCAGGACAGGGAAGGCAGCCTGCCCAGCATCTTTGTCCATCAGGAGCCCAGCAGCCTTCTCCTCCACATGGGATGTGTACAGCTGCCACAGAGAAAAGCCACAGTGAGTGGAGTCACCTGGACAGAGAGAGGCCACAGACTGGGTTCCCCTTAATCTTTTACACTGTCCTGGTTACACAGACCCAAGGCCAGCAGGCCGGCTCACAACCTCTCCACTGGAGGGCAGCCCTAGAGTCCAGGGATTCCAGAACAAACCATGTGGCCACCACATTCCTCATTGATCTTACCTGTTATTTCCAAGGAAGCCACACTATCTGAAGACAAACTCTGAGGTCTTTTTCTCAGGCAGGCCTTGGTCAGCCCTGGCCGGACGTTAATCCTTATTTACACACACATTCACAAACATGCACATGCATGTATACACATATACAGGCACACATGGCTATACTTCCAGTCTTCCTCCTTCTCAGCACAGCCGTATTGTAGTTTTGGTGAAGTCCTTATTTGCTGTTTATGTTTTGTGACTATGTCACCATCATTGACAGCTGAGCCCTGTAGTATACTATTAACCCTTTCCCTCCGTCCATGACTTTTTGTTTTCCCTGGAATTCATAATTCTTTTGATTTTTGATTATACTTTCCAAATACAAATTACTAGGTTAATTTCAAAATCTTTTTCAGTTACTTAAGATATTCACACCAGAAAATCTTTTAATTTCTTTCTCTTGAAGAAGTCTCTCATAGAGACCCCCAACTCCTCCAATCTTATCTGAGGTCTAGATCTAGTGCAAAACTACCATCTTGACACCTTCACTTGGAGTTCCTCCAGATATTTTCCTTTCCTTTCCTTTCCTGTGTTGGATTCTATGTCACAACATTCTTTGACTCATTCTCTCGATTTGATGGAGTGCAAATTCCAGTAGCTTCTTGATAAGGAGAAATGGGAATGGAAATATCTGAGATCTTGCACATTTGAAAATGTCTATAATCCACCCTCATACTCAATTAATTGGCTGTTGCTATGGTCTGAATGTTTGTGCCTCCAAAATTCTTATGTTGAAACCTAATCCCTAATGCAATAGTATTAAGAGGTGAAGTTTTGGGGAGGTGATTAGGTCATGAGGGCTCAACACTCATGAATGAGATCAGTGCCTAGGGAGCTTACACATCGCTTCTGCCACGTGAGAACACAGGCAGGAGGCGGCTGTCTATGAAGCAGACAATGAGCCCTCAGCAGACACCGAGTCTGCTGGTGTCTTGATCTTGGACTACCAGCTTCCAGAACTGTGAGAAATAAATTTCTATTGTTTATAAATTACCCTAAGGTATTTTGTTATAGTAGCCGGAATGGAATAAGACAGCTGAGTATGGAATTCTAGATTAGAAATTGTTTACTTTCAGAATTGAGAAGATACTGACTTATGTCTTGTAGCTTCCGATGGGACTATGGAGAAGTCTGATGTCATGTGATCCTTGGTCTTTGGAATAAAGTTTTATGGTTTCATTCTAGAATGCATAGAGATTTTTGGTCTGGGTCTATTTTCATCCAATGTGCTGGGCTCTTAAAGGGCTCTCTCACCCTGAAAATTTTTGTCCTGTAGCCATCTCTTAGCCAGTATATATTCTACAATGTCATGGATTATGGTGCAGCTAGAAGGTTCTCCTGATCTTGGCAGATAGAGCTTTCCCCTTCCCTGCTGTGACTGCCTTGGCAACTGGAGGAAATTGAATCACTTCCTGGTACAAATCACAAACTTTCACAAATGCTGTGCTTGCAAATGTATTTTCCACACAACTAAAATAATGATAGCTTAATAAAAGCTTTAAAAAACCCAGGTTTCATTGACACTAAATTGTAGGACTCAAAGAGAAATGTCCAACCCATTGTTAACTACTGAAAGATGAATGGGCTATTCAGGATGCGGCTATGGGCCCACCCAGGTCAATTCCCTCTTGCTCGGCCTACGTGGCTCATGAGTGAGCAGAGAGTTATTGGAAATAGGAGGTGACTGCAAATGATTCCAACAATGTGGCATTTGGGATTTAACAGTCATCAGGCACTGAGCTTTCTCACCAACAGCGTTTGCATCAATTCAGCCCAGCCTCTGTCTAATCAATGATGTGGTCCTTTCTCCCCTGCAGAAAGTCTTTTGAGTGTTTAATGGCATAGTAACAGCTACTGTTTATGAGGTTCACTGTGGGAGGTATGACACTGGGCTTTATAAATGCTGTGTTTGTGCTTTTGCACCATGACACAGCAGGTGTGATTATCCTCCCGTGACAATGAATGGACCGAAACTCTGAACATCGTAGGGAGCTTGGCCAGGGCAGCAGAGATTGCATTCACACCCGGATCTTTTTGCTTCAAGTCCTAGCACTCTCTACTGGGCCACACTGCCCCTTGATCGTCAGATGCAAATCTACGTATGCTGATCGATGAGAAACGTTATGGCAACCTTCCAGGTGACCCTGTGAGGTGGACATGAAGACAGGGCCCTTCTGAGATGGGGGCTGTGTTTCCTTTGGGACAAACCACACAGGATAAAAACCTCTCCTGAGCTTGTGCAGAACCGTGAAGGGACCCGGGCCCTGGGTCAGAGTCTGGGCTCTGACATTAGCTGTGCCTCCTCATGAAACTGCTCTGCCCCCGAGGTTTTTCATTTGTAGTTTGGGAATGAAACACTGGCCTATTCATGCTCATGGGGCTTGTGAGGGCCAAGATGAGTAAGGTGTCTGCTAACCTCAAAGCCCTATGTGATGTTTTTCACCTGCAGCTTACACTCCCTCAGCATCCTCCATGTGGACAGGAGGCATGGCCGTCCACACGGAGGATTCTGTGTTTTCTGCCCACACAGCACTTTTGCTGTCGGAGAGAAGAGTGACCAGCATTTCCCTGGCCTGGCACTGGGACACTGGCTTCGAGGTGGGGTGTATTTCTTGGAGCCCGGTGTGGAAGTGGAGCCTCTTCCTCCTGGGTGGGCATGGTGCCCATTGGGCAGGGGCCGGGGGAAGCGGGAGGGGTCCTGTGACCTCTGTCCGGTGTCACGGGTGATGGAGGCATCTGTTTCGGTGTCCATTGTGCCTGTGCTCCCAAGGTCAGCAACGCCTTCCAGGATCTTATCAATGATGAGTGATATGATATCGTAGGGCCGGTGCTACTGGGAAGGTGAGTTGTTGGAAAGAGCAGGTGGGGCGGTTTGGAATGAGACTTCTGGCTCATTCCAAACTGCCAAAGTTTCCTGGGTTGTTCTTGTCCTTAAGGGCAAATGCAGATTGGCTGCATGAGGACGTGTGCTCCTGGGTATTTTATACACAATCCCTCCTCTTCTAGCCCTACATACAATGATCAGATTCACCACGCGTGAAGCACTTAAAACGCTCACCGCTTCCTGAGCATTATAAATAACATCTATTTTAGGATGTGGAAACAGGTTTAGAGAGATTAAGTTGGACACAGTTAAACAGATACTAAGTTACTGACCCCACAGTTTTTGTTGTTGTTTCCTGTTGTGTCGGGACATCTCAGCCACCTCCCGCTAAGAGCATCAAGCCTGAATTCCATACTTTACCAGGTTGACGAAAGCCAACTCTCCAAAAAAAAAAATTTCATGCCCACAAGGAACCTCAGAACCACATTAGAGTTGCTGTGAACATAATTAAGATGAGGCCATACTGGAATGGGCTGGTCTGCAATCCAGTATCACTGGTGTCCTCATAAGAAGAGGAGAAGAGACACAGAGACAGACCCACATGGGGACGAAGGCCGTGAGAGGAGGCAGAGACTGGAGCGATGTGGCTACAAGCCTGCCTGCCTGCCTACCTTCCTTCCTTTTTTCCTTCCTCTCATCTGTCCTTCCCTCCCTGCCTCCCTCCTGCCTTCCTGCTGTCCTCTCTCCTTCATCCACTCAGGGTTTGCTGCTGACCGACCACGTGTAGACACTCATCCCCACTCTTGGCTGAGGCCAGTGAGTAAACCAAAGCCCCTGCCTTCATGCAGTCTTCATCCTGGTGACCTGCTCTGAGATTCTGGCTTCCCTCTCAGCTTTCTCCCCTTGCCCAGGAAAAATCAAAGTTACTTTCTTCGCGTATGATTGTTTTCAGACTCTCCCCATCGTGAGGTCTTGCAGCACCCCAGAGCTAGACACCAGTGCTGCCCAAGACCATGCCAAGAAAGGACTGCTCCGTGAAGCAGCCTTGGTGATAGGACAACTGCTCTGCAGAGCTCAAAATTCCCAAACAACAGTGGGAGGTGGCAACTCGCTGCTTTATCCAAAGAGTGGTCTTTTTGTTCTGTTATCCTGGAATATGGAAGCCACAGAGTCTCGCAGCTGCAAAACCCTGTTAAACTCTTGCAGACTCGGCATCAGCGGTGTGGGACGGTGGTGAGTGTTCAGGGCCTGACTCCAGGCCCACGTAGGGGTACTGGAGCCAGCTCACACCAGCTTGCGGGTGGCCACTGTTAAACTTCCAGAATTTTCTCAAGCTAGCTGTTCAATGGAGCCATTATGAAAAGGTAAATTACATAAAATTACAGTGAAATAAATCACATTAAACTAAAGGTGATAACTGCACAAACTCATCACTTTCCATTTTACAATTTTCTGTGATCTATGCTTTTAAGGTTAATTTCATCTGTTGTGACTATATGGTGGGGATGCTGTGCCGTGATGGCTTCTACTGATTTCTTCTTCACTCCAAATTCAGTGACATCGTACTGGCAGCCTGAAATGGCCCCAGTAGTAGTATTCACAATGTGGAAATGAGGAAACACTACGTTAGGATTTTTTTTGGTTTTTTAGAGAGCCAGTTGTTCGACATTTACCAATACTACTGGCTCCACCTCAAAACTACGCATCAGAATTTCTGTGATTGAACCTGGACTTCTGTACATCTAAAAAGTTTCTTGAGGGATGCTGATGTAAAGGCAAAGTCTGCAGAGTAGGTTTGGAAAATGCTGACCAGCCATGTGTCCATGCAGAGCTGAGATTTCTGCTAACTGATGTCCCGTCAGTTCTTGGATACCTCCAATGACACGAAACTCATTACTACACAGCAACCATCAGAAGACACTGGCCAGCCTATCCACTCATGAAGTGCTGGAATCTGCTTTTTTTTTCCTGCACTCGAATGTTTATAGCAGCACAATTCATAATTGCAAAGATGTGAAAACAACCCAAGTGCCTGTCAACACACGAGTGGATTAATAAAATGTGGTATATGTACACCATGGAGTTCTACTCAGCCACAAAAAAAAATGATGATATAGCACCTCTTGTATTATCCTGGATAGAGCTGGAGCCCATTCTATGAAGTGAAGTATCCCAAGAATGGAAAAACAAACACCACATGTACTCAGCATCAAATTGGTTATTAGCTGACTTAACTGACCAACACTTAAGTGCACATATAGTAGTAACATTCATCAGGTGTAGGGCAGGTGGGAGGAAGGAGGAGGAGACGGGTATATTCACACCTAATGGATGCAGTGTGCACCATCTGAGGGATGGACATGCGGAATCTGCTTTTTAAAATTTAAAATATTTAATTGACAAAAATTGTATGTATTCAAGGTGTACAATGTAATCATTTGATGTACATTGTGTACTGATTATCACAGTCAAATCAATTACCATGTCTATTAATATAACCACCCATGGTTACCATTGTGTGTGTGTTGGGTGGGGGGAAGGTGAGGACACTTAAAATCTGCTCTCTTGTCAAATTTCAAGTGAATAATACAGTATTATTAACTGCAGTCATCATGCTGTACATTAGATCCCCAGAACTTATAACTGAAAGTTTGTACCCTCTTACCAACCTCTCCCATTTCTCCTTGGACTGGTGTCACCCTTGTTATTGATCTTTGTAGCTGAAAATAATTATTTCTAAACATTTATGCAATTCTCCTCATTTTTTTTTCCTTTAAAAACCTTTGTCTGTCTTTACCTTCCTGAATAAAGACATAGTTCTTACAGCATACGTATTTCCATTGCAATGCTCTATTTCTCTCTTTTCTTTTGTTATTTAGGTTGGCACATTGAACAAAAATCCCAAAAAACTTATTAAGGAAAAGTAAAGGACATAAAAATAATTTTTAAAAAATTATTTATGATAGGCAGCATAAGCAAAGTTAAAAGACATGTTAAAAACTGGGAGAAAAAAGTACATACAAAGATTTAATACTAGACTAGAGAAAGATGTTCTAAAATCATTTTTAAAGACTGACAGCTTAGGGGCAAGGGTGTGATCAGGTTATTAACTGCAGAGGAAACTCTCCAGCCAATGTCAACATCACCAATGTTCAGGGAAATCCAAACTAAAACAACCATGAGATAATACTTCACCGTTAGGCTGGCAAACATGAAAATGTGTGATAATTTCGAACGTTAGCAGGTGTGGGAAAACAGCTGTTCCATTTTGGGGAGAACACATCAGTACAGCTATTTTGAGAACAACTGGTGCCTTAATTTAAATAACGAATATGTCCATGCTTTGAGTCAGCAATTCCACTTCTCTGTGTCTGCTCCAGAGAAACAGGTGTGTGTTGGAGCCCTAGGAAGATGCTCTCAGCAGCATTGTCTACTGGAGCGTGGAGCCACAGCCAGTAGGGGGCGCACGAGCATGCGGGCTGATGGGGAGGGGACTCCGTTCCTCTCCACATGGTTTGAATCTTTTGCAAAGTTTTTGGAGACTGCCTAAAAAAATAAATTGCTAGGTGAGAAGAATAGATTGTAGGATGAACTCATTTTTATATAAAAAAATGCATGTAGCTATATAGAATACATGTCGAAAAGGAAAACATCAAAACTTTAGTGGTGTAAAGTAGGATCCTAGTGAAGTGGGATTATAGATAGTTTCAACTTCTGTTTTTGGTTTTGCTTCTCTTGATTTTCTAATTTTTCCACACAAACAGATGATTTCTGTTACATATTTATTGAAAGGCATCCTCACCTGAGGTGCCCCAGTGACCTGTGTTGATTGAAGGACATCTTGAGTCTTGGGCATGAGTTCTGGACACAGGTGGCTTCACAAGGGAAAGGCAGGGACCAGGCACGACAGAGGGAGCAAATGGGGTCCTGCAGGGTATACAGACCCTGCACCCCTGTCCAGAGTCTCCCCTGCTTCTTCTGAGGCCGGGGCACCTCCCCTATTCCTTCACCATGAGGTCTGGGGTCTGGGTGGGGGCTGTGAGCCTGTGCGTGACAGGGACTTCCCTTTGGGTGCTGCCCATGTCCATTTCCTCGAACTTTCCTCATGGCTCTGAGGAGTCTTTCAAATACAACTAAGCCACGATGTCCCACTCATCCCCCCTGCAAGGCAGGAAACAGGCCCAGGAACCCCCGACACCTTGCTTAGCCAGTCGAGACTGGAGGAAGCTCAGCCCTCCCTGTCTCCAGTTTCCTGGATGGCAGAAACTGCCACTGAAATATTAATAAAGGGACACATACTTTTAGGGGGCCTTGAACTCAAATTAGGACAAATGCTATGACTTCAGAAAACAACTTAAGACCCCTGAGCCCTCCTGGGGTTTTACACAGACAGGCTGTGTTAGCAGTACTGGTGCTAGGACAACACATCTGCTTTTATTTCCAGGATCAAGATTTACTGGAGACCGGAGCCACGTTCCGAGTGTCGGTGCAGGAGCAGGAGCTGATCTTCCCGGGAAACGGGTCACCGTGTGTCACTGCATCTGAGAGGTGCTAGTCATCTGTGAACATCCCAGTGGCTTCAACTGCAAGGGAAAGAAAATTGTTTGAGATTAAAAACTAAAGAGAGACCATTTTACTCAAAAACCTTAGAGAAAATTAGGAGAAAGTGCCGTTGTGAAACGGAAGGGGTGCACGGGTGCTGGCAAATGTGGCCCGGCGTGCTGCGCTGTGGGTGCTCACCGGCCACTGCTGGCCCCAGAGGAGTGACTGCGGCATCAGCAGATCCCCCTGAAAGTGCAGGGCTGGGTGGACCAAAGGCCACTTCCGTGGTCTTTTGCCAAGAGGTGGAGCCCAAAATTTCCAGGCCAAATGTAATGTCCTGACCCTGAAATTTGCAAACAACAAAATCTTCCTAAAAGTGGAGGCTGTGGAAGGAGAGGTGGGTGGGGTGGGAGTGAGAGAGGGCAGTGTGCTCAGTATACGAGCAGTGAACAGTGACTTAAAAGGCAGCTTCATTTCTATAATCCTGGATGAAAAGTCGGTCCCAGCCTGAAGTGACGGTGCAGTGACACAGAGTGACCTCTGACTCCACTTGCACTGGGCGCTTAGTCACTGTGCGAGCCCCACCCTTTCCTTCACTCGCTCTGGATGACGGGCTGATCATTGTGCTACACAGAGAGGATCAGCAACCTCCTCTATCCTCCACTCTCTGTGTGTGAGCAGTAGAGACGCTGGGCACATACCTTCGTTGTTATAGTAACCAGTTAGAAAATGTTTATAACCCCCAATTCTAGTGAACAGTGACAAAAAAAAAAAAAAAACCCAAACAAAAACAAGAGATATAAGCACATGGCAGTTAGGGACACGGGCCAAATGGGCCGAACATTTGTGACGGACCTGGGCAATCACCCCAGCCTCACCAGACCTCTGTCTCCCAATCTGTAGAATGGGATTATAGCACCCATCGCTGAGGATGGGCACAGTGGCCAGAGGCCAGCACATGCAAACCTGATGGAACTGGGCTGTTGGTTCATATTATTTTAGAATTTCCCCTTTACACAACTGTTGTGCCAATTTCATTGACCTTCATTGAGTAGTTCAAAAGCTGTCAGGGTTTGAGGAGTAACACTAGGATTCCTTCAAGACAGGACAGGTCATGGATGGTGGTAAACTGTTTTAGTCTGTTTATTTATGACAGTGTATAGGTCTGGGGGAGAGGAGGGGAGGAGGGAAGAGGCACTCAAAAGAGTAGGCAGGAGAGCGGCAGCCCCAGAGGACACGGACCTGTAGGCATGGCCCTGAGACCCAAGGCTGGCCGCTGAGGGACCACTGGGGCAGGAGGGACGCTTCACCACTCACACCAGCAGGGACCAGAGGCTGACGTTAGATGACCACTCCATAGCCCACCTCCCTCCCTCCCTCTGCCAGTGTTGAGCTGGACGCCAAGGTGCCGGTGTACTCCAAGTGTCTGCGTTTGGATCAGTGTGCAGTGGCTTGCCTGGGAAGTGATGCCAGCAAGCAGAGATCAGGGAATGGGAAAGGAAGCAGGGAGGGAAGGAGGCAGAGAATCGAGGCTGTGCCCTCCAGCAGATGCCTCTGTGGGCACTGCAGCTGAGTCCTGGGAGGAAACTCGGAGAATACATGTACATGTGTTTGAGCATGTGCACGCACACACACGTGCACACATCATCACTGTCCCTCCTGAGGGGAGAGGGAGCCCAGGACCTGCACACCCACTCTCAGAGTCTCTGCTTGAGAGCTGCCGCTGGGCAGTGTGGGTGCCCAGTGCTGGCAGCCTGTGGCTTGTGTGCATGTGTGAGCACGGACCGCAGCGCTGGAGGAAAGCTGCCGGGCGTGGGCAGGAGGAACGAAGTGGCATCGACAGTCTCTCCTTCATGGAGGCTACGCTCTGATGGGTGACAGGAAGAGGTGACAGTTGCAGCAGGGAAGTGAGGAAGCCATAAAGAGACTGATCATCAGAAGGAGATCAAGGAGGCTTCCCGGAGGGAGGTGGCCGGGGGAACCCTGGGGTCAGGGAGCTGTCTGGGCAGGGCAGCATCCTAGGTAGGGGAGCAGCATGCGCTAATGCCTTGAGAAAGGACAAGGATGTTTTCATCTTCCCTGGGATCTTCAGGAGGGTATCAGTGTCCCATCCATGTTGCAAGATCCCTCTGGTCTCTGAGTGGGGCCTGAGGTGGGAGGGCACACGCAGAGGCCAGTCCAGTCAGGAAGCTCCGCAGCAGTCTTGTCTGGGTTGGGATGACAGCTGCGCAGGGGGGCAATGCGTAGACTGGGGTCATATTTAATAATGAGTCAGCAAGCCTGGACAGCTGACCTGACTTGGGAGGGGACAGTGAGGAAGGTGGAGGGCAACTTCATGTCTGTCCTCAGTGGCTGGTGGAGTTGTGCAATGAGACGGACACCCGTTAGCTCAGCGGCCTTCCACCCTACCCTCCCTCGCTCAAGGTCTGGCCCCTTCCACCAGGATACCCTCCTCCAAGCCTGTCCCAGCTGGTCCTGTCAGGGCCCTCCAGGTGTGGGCCCAGGGTGCTGGCGGGCGCTGGCTTTATGCCTCTTTAAGGTGCCAACTCTGCAGTACCAGGATGACCTTGGGTTTCTGGGATCCAGTCCTGGCTGGACTACTCATTTACTGCTTCATCCTGAGTAATTCCATGATGCTTAAAAGTCATATTTTTGAAAGCAATAAACAATGGCACCTTTTCTTAGTAGTCAATACTATGTTTAGCAAAATAAACACTCAAGCAGATCAGAATTTCAATTTCCATAAAAATGCATTCTCAGAGGAAGGCATCACTGTGGTCATTTTTTTTTTCAATTCTTAAGAAAGAGCCTCATGTCCTGCATTTATTTTTGCTGTTTATGCAGATCTGCCTGGTTCTATATAAATTTGACAGAAAGGCCCCTTGGCCATGTGTCCTGGCCCCCACCTGTAGCTGTGGCTGGATCACTCTGCTTCATTTTCCTGAAGGTGTCACAGTGGAGACAGCGCAAAGGCTGAGGCCAGATCACCTATGTGCAAACGCCGATTCTGCCACACGATCTGAGGTCTTGGGCAAGTTCCTTCTCCTGTCTGTGCCCTAGTTTCCTCCTCTGTCCCTATCTCATGGGTTGTGGAAGAATCAAATGAGGTACTCCGGGAAGGCGCTGAGAAGCGTCCTCAATGTTAGCTGTTGTTGCTGTTGCAATTTGGCTGTTTCAGCTTCAGTTGCTGTAGCTGGTGGAGAGTGAATGAATTAGCCTGAACATGGAGTGGGGATGGGTTTTAAGAGAAAAATCAATACTTTCTGCTTTTCTTTTCCTTTTTGCCAGAGCTGCTTCTACCTGCGCTCATGGTCGTTGGGTGGCATCTTGTGGTTTGGGTTTCAATAATCCTTTTGGGTGTTGAGATCAGGGGTTGGCAAACTATGGCCCTTGGGACAAATCTGGCCAGCCACCTGTTTTTGTACAGCCTGTGGCTTTTAAATTTTTAGGTGGCTTGGAAAAAAAAAATCAAACGACTAATATTGCATGACATTCAAAAATCATATGAGATTCAAAGTTCAGTGTGCATAAGAAAGTTTTATTGGAACACAGTGACACCATTTGTCTGTGTATTGCCTGGGGCTGCTTTGAAGCTATAGCAGAGGAGTCGGCCAGTTGTAACAGAGACTGAAGGACTGCCAAAGCCTGAGATATTTACTGTCTGCTCTTCACGGAAGAAGTTTGCTGACCTGGTTCAAGCTGCGAACCGCCCAGCGAAGCTGTCAGGTCAAAACTGAGAGTGAAAAAGAGTGTGGGCTGGCCCCATGCAGATTTTCCTGCTGGCAGAGAACTTCTGCTCCTGCGATCCCTCAGACTTTTCCTTCCACCGGTAGGCTGGTGTCAGAGACTCTGGATGCGGAGGGCAGAGCGTGCTGAGGAGAAACTTGGAGGGGACATATGTGCAGGGAACGATGCCTGTAGCTCCCGGCCCAGGACATACTAGGGCTGTTGGCCTGATGGAGGCCAAGGTCTCCTTCCATCCTTTCCAGCCAGGTGCAAATGGTCACCTGGTGGCTCCTGAGGAACGGTTGGGGCAGAGTTTACGTCACAGAGCTCTTTCTGACAAGCAGATTAGCACATACATCTTGAATTCATCATGGTTTCACTTGCAGACATTTTCCTCACTGCTTTCACTAAAGCCTCACAGTCAAGAAAAGTCCTGTGTGTCCTTTGGTAGTTGTGAATTGAGGGGGTGTCTCTGTGGTGGCGTGGTCCCTGGGTGACATGAGCCCGGCATGTCAGCTCTGCTGAGGACAGCCCCGCAGGACTGGCCAGGCACGGGGAGGTTGGCCTGCCAGGCTCAGCCAGTGCTCTCACTCATCAGCCCGTGTGCTTCCCTGGGGCTCCTGTCAGCCCACAGTCCTGCCAGCCTCTCAGGAATGCCACATGGACCCCACTTCCGTCATCCATTTCCTCCCACCACCAATGGCACCTTGAGTCTGACAGGTTTTCCCAGTGAACCGATATAATTTCAGTCTGCGCTTCCTATGCATTCCCCTGGGTGAATGCATTTTGTGCACGGAATGTCACAAGGAAGTTATGTAACCTGGTACCAGCACCATTCCTGGCCAAATGCAGCAGCCCTCCCCGCTTATCCCATTTTTAATCTTTGAACAATGACTTCATATTCATAAGGCAAATATTTAGTAATAAGATTTGCTGCAGCCAGCAACTCTAGAGAAAACATGTTTCCTGGACCGAAGTGGGAAACACACTCTCCCAACCCCCAGGCGCCCTGGAAACACAGCACAGCCACCTCCTTCACGCTGCCTCTGCTGGCTCCCTCCTGACAGTGGCAGAAACACGCTGGGAACTTAACTCTTGCCTTAAAGCAGGCCTTGACGATGGCACATAAAGCTGATGCCTTTGCTGTGGCTCGTCCTTTCTTTGTGCCCGGCAGTTGCCATGGACAGGAGCAGTTTTTCTGGAACAGTGTCTCTCGTAAGTTTACCTGAATCCTTCTCTGTTGCCTGGGAGACACTCAAGAGAGGGGACTTCAGCCTTGCAGAAAGGTATGGCACTGAAAGGACAGTTCCATTTTTCTCTGTTGAACTTATTACAAGTCTCCGTTGAACTTATTAACTGATACGTTATTGGAACTCTCATTCGGCTTTCAACAAACTGTAATGTATAACTCGGTCAAGTTTATGCTTACCTGTGCTGTCCATTAAAAAGTATGGACAGATTTGACTTGTTAATCAATTGCTTATAATATTGTCAACTGAAGTTATGTATTTAGTAATTAGGGATTTAAAAATGTATGTTGATTGGAAAAAATATTGCTACGAAAGGACATTATAGGGACAATTCATGGGATTTAAATATGGACTCTGGATTAGATAATAGTATTGTATCAATGTAACTAACATTCTCTGATTTTGATAATAATACTATAGGTATATATGTAAGAAATTGTCCTTGTTCTTAGGAACTACACACTAAAGTAATTAGCAGTAAATTAGGGGGCATTTCTCCAACTTATTCTCAAATAGTCCAGGAAAAAATCTCTCTCTCTCCATTGGTTGATAGAGCAAACAGAGAAATATGTAATTAATTGGCGAATTTGGGTATTAAAGAGGAGTTTCTGTATAACCGGGATGACCTGCTCTAACAAGTGGAGAGCAAATGCAGTCTAGCTGTTTATTTTTTAGCCAGAACACACTTACCGTTTATATGTGCCTAAAGCCTTAAAGGCAGGAAGGACAAAATCCCTTCCTTTGGTACTGTGGGGCTTACAGACAAACAAGAGTCAGTCTTCATTCCACACCCAAGTGGAGGAAGACTCCACCTGCCCGGACTGTAGCTACCATTCCTCAGTCCTGCCACGCGGCGTCGCTGTTGGAGGAGGAGCTCGCAGATCCAGCTGTGCCGCGCTGGCCCAGCCCCTGCAGAGGCTGCCTGGCTTTGGGTGGAAGCTACTGAGCAAGTACCATGTGCTGTAAGGGAGAAGGGGAGAGTGACGTCTTGAGGGGAATAGTGACAAGGCTCACGATGCTGGAGTAGTTTGGATCTGATGGAGGGGTGGGTTTGGTAGGAGGAGGAGAACAGGTAGTAGCATGTGGGCAGAAGTCCCTACTGTGTGCAGGGCCCTGGATGTAGAATGAAGCCAGCACATGACATGGTCGGGAGCAGAGGGTTCTTACAGAGAGGACAGAGGGCTGCTTTGGGAGCTCTTGGTAGTTTGGGTTTCTGGGGCTGTCTGCCTGTTTGTAAGCTGAGCTCTTGACAGGAACTCAGCAATATGCGATGAATTAAAGACTTTATAGCAGCTAGACATTTACCACAGTCTATTGCAAAAGTGGCTGCAGCCCTTCACCCCTCCCTGTATGATGACTCTGCAGCATGACAACACCACCCATGGCCTCTCCCTTGGAATCTGAGCTGCCTCTGTGGCTTGCTTTGGCCAATGGAATGAGGCAGAACTAATGCCATGCCAGTTCTGGGATGGGGCCTCAAGGTGCCTTGCATGCTTTTGTTCCGTCTCTCAGAGCCCTGTCCAGCTGCCATGTCAATGAGCCCGAGCTACCCTGCTGGAGGAGGAAAGGCCACCAGAGCAGAGAGGAGCTGAGGCCATCCTTGACCAGCCAGTCCCCAGCTGACCCAGCAGCTGACTTCAGACATAGAGTCAGTCCAGCTGGGATCAGAAAAATGCCCAAATTGTGAGAGGAATACATGGTTGCTGTTCTAAACCTCTGGGGTGGGCTGAATGATGCACCACCCCCTGAAACAAAAAAGAGATGCCCACTTCCTAATTCCTAGAATCTGTGAGTATGTCATCCTGTACAGTAAAAGGAACGTTGCAAATGTGATTAAGTTAAGGATTTTGAGATGGGGAGAGCTTTCTGGATTTTCCAGGGGGGCCACTGCAATCTCTAGGGTCCTTGTAAGAAGGACATAGGAAGGTCAGTTGGAAGACAAGATATGACAACAGAGAAAGAGATGAGAGTGATGCAGCCAATGACCCCAGAAGCCTCTAGAAGCTGGAAGAGGCAAGGAATGAATTTTCCCCTGGAGCCTTCAAAAAGAACCAGTCCTGTAGAAACTTTGATTTTATCCCCAGGTGACTCATTTTGGACTTTTGACTTACAGAACTGTAAGAGGATAAATTTGTAGTGTTTTAAGACATGAAATTTGTGGTAATTTGTTACAGCAGCTGTAGCAAATGTAGATAGCCACTAAGCTTTGGGGTGACTTGTTACGCAGCAAAAGCTAACTGATATACATATGTTCCTGTAGCCTTGTGGAAGCTTTGGGACAAGAAAGAGAGAAGAGGAATAGTGAAAATATGACAAGAAGGGTGTGTGTGTTTAGAGGCACCACAAAGTAATGTTTTACAGGACATTTTGAGAAAAATGTTTTATAAGACACCTCTTTTTTTTTTTTGAAAAAATAACACACATATATATATGAATGACCATGCTGGAAACATTCATTTACTAGTGAATTTACCATTTAACAAGTATTTACGTATTCTGTGCTAGGAGTGAGAAAGTAGATTCAAAGATAAATGAAACATTTTCAGCGTCTTCATGAAAATCACAATTGCCCCAACCAGAGCTTATCCTTTAAGATGCTGCCCTAACTGGGCCAGATGCAGGGCTTTTCCCATTAGGAGCTCAGCCCCGGCTCCTGTCTGGTCTGGCCTCCTCTCTCTGTCCCCTGCCTCTTTTTGCACACTTTGCCTCCCTTCATACCAGCCTCTCTACCTCTCTGTTGTTGGTGCAGTTTTCGCCTTCCTTTTCGTTGGACAGTCCAGGTGCAAGTTCCTCCCTAGCTGAGCCTCCTTCTTTGCCCTTTGGCTTGGCACATGCAAGGGCAACTCCTGGGAAGGTGACTCTTTTATGTTAACAGACCTCCAGGACCGCCCTGGCCTCTTCTGAGGATGTGCCCCACAGCAAAGCGCTGAGGGGACATGGGGGAAGGGGAGATGGCTTCTTCCTGGGGCCAGGGAAGGCTTCCCCAGAGGGGGACAGAGCGCGTCTTGTATGACAAGTAACACTAGGGCAGGGAAGGGAGTTCTGTCTGCAGCTGCAGCACAACAGAAGTACATGGTGGCGAAAGAGCATTCCAAAGCATTAAAACATGACTAGCACACAAATATTTTGGTATGAAATATTTGCTTAGTTCAGTAATTGAGGGCACCAGGGTGATAAAGCTGGTTCAGAAGATCTGAGAAATTGATAGTCAGTGCACTCCTTTGATTGATGGTACAAGATGATAAAATTAGATACGAGGCTGTTTAGTGTCCTATAGGGCAATAGAACCGCTGTCTTTGAGGTGATCTACTCTGCCAGCAGAACTCCTTGCAATGTGTCAACATTCAACAAGTTCACATCTAACTTTATAGTGCCTGGTCCTTAATCCACAGTAAATGTAAGTCAAACGATTTAGTTTTCTAGTGCTGTGTCATATCACCCCAAAGCTCAGAAGCCTAAACCAGCAAGCATTTCTCATCTTACACAGTTTCTGAGGGTCTCTGACAAGGGTGCAGTCAAGTTATCAGCCTGGGCCTCGGTCCTCAGAGGTGCTGGAGAATCCGCTTCCAAGTTTGCTCGAGTGGCTCCAATATCTCTTGACATGAGGGGGCCTCTCTGCAGCTACTCACAAGACATGGGGGCTGGCTTTCCCCAGGGCATGATGGACAGGGACAAGAAGGCCCCAAGACGGAAGCCATGGTCTTTTATAACCTAATCTCAGAAGCAACATCTGTCACCTCTGCTGTGTTCTGTTCCTAGGTGTGAGTCTCTAGTACACCCAGTCAAGGCGAGGGGAATTAAGCTCCACTCTTCAGGGAAAGGATTAGCAAAGAGTTTGCAGACATTTCTTAGAAAACCACCACAAGACAGTGCTCTGATATGATTTTCAGAGGTGCACATGGTAATCTTTTGACTTCTCTTCATGTTTTGGGTAATTTTTCATAACCAGAACACCTTTGGTGGTCACCAGGTTGTCCGTCGGGGCTGGGCAGAAGGAGAGAAAAGATGTGGCAGGAAGGACAGGCTCAGCAGGGCAGAAATGTGCCCTGAATGCGGTGGCCCATGGGGCACATTCTGCTGTCCTGCGGCGGGTGCCTTGAGTAGCTCCGTCCACTGGGTGGGTGTTTTAGGAGGTTCCTGGCACTGTCAGTGACTGGGCTGACAGGGAGCTGGCATGGGAGGCCCAGGGGAGACCTTGGCCATGGATCCTGTGAAAGGGCTGTGGGGAGAGAGCATGGGGAGCTTTCAAAGGAGGGGCTGGGGTTAGAATAGGCACGGGCTGAGGCACAGTCTGCCGTGTGTCACAGAGAGAGCAGAGGAGGGATGCCAGGGCAGAGGCAGGAGGCATCTGCTGGAGCTGGGGAATCTGGCACCTCATGCTGCCCGCCCAAGACCTTCTTCACTTTTGAACAAAAGGCAAGGTGCTGGATCTGGGAGAGGAGCTGAGAAGAGTGTCTGGAGGTGACTGAATAAGCCTCAGCTGGGCCAGGCTATGAATAGGCTGGTGTCTTGGGTTCAGGAATCTCAGAGTGTGCCCAGATCCCTCCTTCCTTTAAGGGTTGGAAGGGCAGGAACTTTGCTGGGGTGGAGGGGTCACAGAAAGGTCCCAGTGATCAGAGAGCAGTTCTGCCTAGCAGCTGGCAGCCAGCAACAGACACTTGTACCAAGACCAAAAGGCGTGGAGTTGGAAACACACTGGGCGCTCAGGTGCTGTGTGACAGGGCAAGGCAGGAAGTTCCGTCTCCCAGGTAAGGTGGAGACATTTCTGGCAGGTGTCAGACAAGTGCTTCCACCCAGCACACTCTGGATCTGGGGGCACAGCCATGGGGAGCATAGATGGATAAGTGGAGTGATGGCACCTTGCCTCCGGCTGATGGAACACCCACTCTCAATCTCTGGGACGCACTCTTCCAGAAAATACAGTGCAGATAACTGACCCCACACCTAGCGCATCCTTCAATATTTGGAAGAAAAAGAACTGCATGCAGTCCGCACAGACCACACCTTGAGGTACCACTGGATGGGAGGTTGTGTCCATTGGATCTTGTAGTGTGTGTCTACCTGATCACCCTCAAAGCAGACTCAAGACACAGCATTGGGGACAGGTGGTGCACCTGGGAGGACCTAGGGAGGTGAGATGGGAGAGGAGGAATGGTCGACATGGGAAAGGTACCTATGAGCAGGGCTGGGCAGCACCAGAGCTGTCCCATGGCAGGGACCAGGAGCCATCTATTCACCATCAGCCATTCTCTGGCTCACACGTTCGTCCACCTGAACGGCATGCCCACCTGGGGCGAGCACTGTTAGGTGCACCTCCATTTTTGTTCTATTTTACTTTATTCATTCAAGATATATTTATTGTTTTCTCACTGCCCCCACGTCTAAAATTGTTGCTGTCTCTGAGTTAGAGTATAAATTTTCTAGTTTCTTTCTTGCTTTCTTTCAGCCACCCTATCATGCCATTGTCAATTTTCTGGACAATCACAACTACCGTGAAAAACATCTGCTCCTCCGGTGACAACAGACTTGTTCATTGGTGTATGCACACACGTGTATGTGTGTGTGTGTGTGTTTATGAGTGTGTTTCTGGGCACCCATCTGTGTGATGTCTATACTGGCGGGGAAGCATGTGAGGGAGATAGCGGTGAGAAGAAAGAGTAGGAGGCAGCTGCCTCCAGAGACATCCAGAGACACTCAGTTACAGGCACCATTTGCTCCGGCTGACATCTCACTTGGGTGCAGTTTCCACGTTGGCCCTTTCATCCAAATGCATGCTCCATGTGTTTTGGGGACAGGGCAGGAGCAGGCAAGAAGTAGGTGGGGCTGATCCCCTGTGAGTCGGAAGCTGGAGAGCAGAGAAGGCATGGTGCGGTTTGTGGGCTTGGGCTGGATGGCCAAGAGTCTGGTGTCCCTGTGTGGTCCCTTTGGGCTGCCACTCAGTAGAAACTTCTGGGCTATTGTGACTCCCAAAAAATCTAAAAATTCATCCCTAATATATAAATACATTAGTAAACATACACATATATATTCTGTACTCATGACACTGACATAGTATATTACCTAGGTTATAGAACATACATTAAAATAAAAAAGATAAAAATAAAACAAAGATAAAAGGAACAATATTTATGACCTTTTAAATTTAGACGTAATCTTTTTCCCCTACTAAAGCAGTATTGGAAGTATTAATAATATGATTGAGTATGCTCCATTGGTTTAATAAATTTTGGTTTATAATTTTTTTTTTGTTAGAGACAGAGTCTCACTATGTTGTCTAGGCTGGACTCCTGGGTTCAAGTGATCCTCCCACCTCAGCCTGCCAAGTAACCGGGACTATAGGTGTTCACCACCACTCTTGGATATATATGTATTTTTAATCTTTTGTAGAGGTGAAATCTCTTGCACCTCTCTTGCCCTGCACACTTCCATTCGGCAGAGGGGGAGGGCATCCCTCCAAGGTGGAATTATCTCACTCTTTACTGGGGTGAAGCATTGCCCTGGGCTTGCTAGAGCCGGTCCCCAAACGTCCTGTCCTTCCCACTCAAGGCCAGGGGAGGAGACATGGGGTTTGCAGGGCATAGCCCTGTGGGGGCTGTGGGCCAACGCCAACTTCTAACAGGGTTTGGCCCTTCCTCGCCCTTCTCCAGGTAGCTAACGGTCAGCAGCAAGCAGAGGCTGCTAATCTCGAGAGGATACTCTCTGGCTTGAATAAACTCTCGGCTTGTCCAGCAGGCTCTAGGTGGTCTACGTGTCCCCATGAATTTGATGAACCCTTTCTCTCTCATGTGGATGCCGCATCCCCAACTGTGGAAAACCTGTAAGGATAAGTTCATGTCTACTTGGCCGGTGAGGACTTCCTGTTTTTAAGTTCTGGGAGTCTTTTTAAAAACATAAACAAATGGAAGTTGTTTTGGACTTTGAGTAAATATTCCCTAAGAGCATTTTGTGTGAAACATGAACAAGCAACATGCGGGCTACATTTCCTTCAAAATATACACATTTGAGAGGAAAGGCACTTAGAAAAAAAAGCACATCCTGAAGTTCTGCCGAGCGGAAAAATATCTGGAAAGATGACTGGACCTCATTTTCATATTTCATTTTTTTTTAGTGGTTAATTATATCATCTAAGTGCAATTTCTGAGGCTGGCATTGGTGGGATGTACGTGTGAAAAAACATCCTCTGTCCCGTCCTCATTCCCACGTGGGATTTAGGTTTGCTGCTGGCAGAACCCGGTGTCGGTCCTAGAACCCAGGCCTGTGAGAGCTGGGCTGTGAGGAGGGGGCCACCTTCTGATGGCCGAGGTGGAGAAAGGATGCCCGGAAGGGACGCTGCTGCTGGAAGTCTGGCCTCCGCGCCCAGCCTCCGAGTTACCACCATGGTTTCTGCTGTACTTTAGCCCATGAGAAAAAAAAAAAAAAAAAGGAAAGTATTTAACACATTAACTGCCATGAGAGTTGTATTTAACTCTCTCCAGTTTTGATCCCGGAGCCACATGAAGCACATATAAAATCTTATTTGTTGATGTTCTTATTGTTACAATTAATATTGACAGTTTAATTCTAAAAATGTGGATTAAATGAATAGAAGTCAATAAAATTCATTTTTCCATATATGTTTACATTTAAATTCCACTCGGAGTTTTTATTCTATGTTAGTAATAAAGCATTGTGGCCTCAAGGAAAAGTTTCTGTTTTTTTGGTGTGGCCGTCAATGTGTTAAAAATATATGACAACTTGAAAGTTTGCACTAGGTCTGCTTGCTTCCTGTTTCTGCAGACAAAGGAAACGGACCTGAAGTAGCTGGAATGAAAAGGGGGCCTTAGTAGAAAGATATGGGGGTTTCTCCAGGAATTCACGCAAGAGTCGGGTGGGCAGGTTTGGGGACCTCTCTTCTAGGCACCAGTAATTGACAGGACTGGCCCCCGACTCCTAAGGCTGAGTTCCCATCTCGTGTCCCCAGAGGCAGGCCTTTGTGTTCCACGGCAGGGTGGCCCACCCCTGGCCCCGGGAAGTGACTTGCCTTCTGTGTCAACCTGGAACAATTAGGCCTGTTCCTTACCATACTCTAGGGCTGTGTGGCAGCCCCAGTTTTATTTACATACTTCTAAAGCAGCAGGCTCCTCCCTTCCTGCCTGCCCGCCTTCATTCTTTCTTTGGAGAAATATATATTTATTTGGAATAACAACAGCTAATACAACAATAGCTGATAATTTACCATATACCCGGCGTTGATGTAAGGACTTTCCATGTATTACTTAATTTGCATGAAGTACTGTTATCGCATTATCTGTTATTATCCCATCTTACAAGGAACGAGAGCACGGAGGATTCTGTCAAAAAGTGAGGACGCAGCTCCCACTTCCCACATGCCCCTCACATGTGAGTCCATCTTGCACCCCGACGTGTCCCAGCACAGAGCCTTGTGCAGGGAGGGGCTGCAGCCCACTGTCGCCTTACACTGACTTGCTCACTTGCTTCTGGGAGTCGCTGGCCTGGGAGGGGAGAAGACAGGGTTTGGGGTACTCTGAACAAAAGTTGTTTGTGATGTCTCAGTAGCCACACAATCAGGATGAATGACCTTCCCCATCAAGCTCCAAGCCACCCTCAACTGCCACACCCTTTTTGGGGGCAAGCTCAGCCTGGGCCTAGAATGTAACCTCCTATCTCCTGGGAACGGCCATTGCCTCATCCAGGGCAAGAGACCTGCTGATTTGGAGATTATGCAATCAGGAAATTAGTCTCAGCAGGTGGGTGTGAGGCTCTTTAGCCCATCAGGGTGCCATTGGGCAACCACCCATTTCCCCA
Organism: Lepilemur ruficaudatus; assembly: GCA_963574885.1. Taxonomy (NCBI): domain Eukaryota; kingdom Metazoa; phylum Chordata; class Mammalia; order Primates; family Lepilemuridae; genus Lepilemur; species Lepilemur ruficaudatus. Next base: position 9,847 of record CAUYRT010086095.1, on the reverse strand, counting down.
TCCTGTGGAGCCCAGAGACCAGAACACACTAAGCAGCCTGCAGGATGCAGGGCCTAGGTGCAGGGTCTTTGCTTCGTAATGGAATGAGTGCTGATATCTACTTGGGGCTCCAAATGTGCTGAAGGTTTGTTCCAAGGGCAGGGGACAGTTAAGGGCTGCCACCCTAACGCCTAAACAGGACTTCTGTTCTTTTGCTTCAATTTAAAATGACTGGACTTTCTTTCATTTTTGGTGGGGTAGGGAAGTGCCAGGTGGAGACGAGGAAGGGAGGCAGCCTCTCGTTTCCCTCCTTCTCAGCTGTCCCTTGCCCTCCTGGCCTCCTTATGTCCCTCCTTGTACTAAAAAGGGATTCCGAGGTGGCTTAAGTATGTCCACAAAACATATTCTTTTGCTTGGAAGGCATCTGGGATGTAGGTATAACAATGTGTTTTATTTTGTGAGCGAGCAGGATAGTGGGGGAAGCACGTTTTGGAGGCCCAGGCAGATCTGTCCTTGGTCTTCCTATATTGATGTGGGTGCTTTAGAGGGCTCAGCCTCCCAGATCTCCTCCCAGGGCCTCCCCCAACATGCTGTAAGGGGCTGCATGAGTCTGCTTGCGCTGCTGTAACAAAGTACGCTCCACCCTCCCTATCTGCGGGTTCCACATCCGGGGATTCAACCAACTGTGGATTAAACATATTTTTTTTTTAAAGGTAGGTTGCGTCAGTACTGAGCATGTACAGACTTTTTTCACATCATTATTCCCTAAACAGTACAGTATAACAACTATCCACACAGCATTTTCCTTGTATTTGGAATTGTAAATAATCTAGAGATGACTTAAAATATGTGGGAGGATCTGCATATGTTATATGCAGGTGCGGTACTACACCATTTTATGTAAGGGATTTGAGCATCCGTGAAGTTTGGTACCCATGGGGGTTCCTGGAACCAGTCCTTGTGGATACTGAGGGATGACTGTACCACAGACCAGGTGGCTTAAACAGAAATTTATTTTTCACAGTTCTGGAGGCTGTAGTCCAAGATCAAGTGTCTCCTGAGGTCTCTCTCCTCGGCTTCAGATGGCTGTCTTCTCCCTCTGTCTCACACATGTGTGTCCTATTCTTCTTATAGGGACACCAGTCCTATCGGATTAGGGCCCCACCCTTAAGACCTCATTTCACTTTAGTTACCTCTTTCAATGCCCCATCTCCAAATACAGTCACATTGGGGGTTGGGGCTTCAACATATGAATTGGGGGGGATGATTCAGCCCATAACTGGGGCTCACTTGACCTTGTTGCACTGGCCTCAGGCTGACCCTTGGTGTCCACTGGCTGCTGCCGCCTGGGCCCTCTTGTCTGGCACTAGATGCTGTGGCCTGGGCTGGGGGACGTGTGCATTGCTCTTCCCAGGGGCCCCATAGGAGAGCGAAGCAAATGTCCTCTGCTCTCGGTGTTCCCCCAGCCTGGCCAGGGCCGGGCAACTCCTATCCCACCTCCCACCTCAGCCAGGCAAGAGGGGTGACATCCTCACTCTTGCTGACCCCAGGGAGACTTCTGAGTGACACATTCTTCTTTTTCCAAGTAGTGTCCATTCTTCCTTTTCCCCGGGGCTATAAGGGTAGATGGAAAGAGAGGTGCTCAGGAGTGAGTGAAAACATGATTGCCACATAATCCCAGAGGCGTTGCTGTGGTTTGAATATGGCTTGTCCCCACAAAAACCCACCTTGAGGCCTGGGCCCCCCTCTGGCAGTGTCGGGAGGTGGGGCCTTTAAGAGGTGAGTAGGTGAGTGAGGTGAAGTAAGGCCTTTCTCATGGGGGTGAGTTCTGCTCTCTGGACGGGATTAGTGACCCTTAGAGATGCTGGTTAAGAAGCAAGACTGCCTCTCACGTGGCGTCTCTTTCGCGCACTCCTGCTTCCTTTCCCGCTCCTCTGCCACGTCAGGACGCAGCTTGAGGACTGCTCTATGTAGCCGCTTTGACTATGGAAGGTGGCTGAAGCCCGGGCCTCGAGTTAGCATGAAGTACCTTCTCTGTCTCATTGCAACTCTGAGACGCCCACCTTGTGAAGCCCGGGCCAGCCTTCTGGAGAGCCCACGGAGAACTGAGGAGCCCAAGTCAACGGCCGGCACCAGCTGCCACCATGTGAGTGGGCCGCCTCGGATCCTCACCCTGGTCAGGATGTGAGCCCAGCGGAGACAGCGGCTGAACTCCCCGGATTGCCAACCCACAGAATGGTGAGAAATAGCTGCTTATTACTAAGTTTCGGGCAGTTTATTTCACAGAAATAGGTAATTGAAACACTAAACTTATAAAGAGGATCGGTTGCTGAAAGAAATTTAAGCAGTTAGTCTGAAATTGCCTAAGCACTAAGCAAAGAGGAAATGAAAGTCTACTCGTATGTACACACACTTTACAAAAACACACAAATAGAATAATAACTTGTAAGGCAAATTAAAAGCTTATGGGGGAAAATGAGGAGTCTTTGAAGCATGCCTTTTTAAAATTACAAATAGTTGTACCATGATGAGGAAGTAGTGATGTATTTCTATTCAATTGATGTTTAAATTCAGAAATAAGTTAAATTTTATCCAAGACCTCATTGACGATTATGAAATTGATTGTATTTCCTTTTCTCCTTTGACTTACCAGGTGCTGCTGTGGGAGCCCCCCACTCCCGAGCCTTTTGGGGGTGCCCCATCCTCCAGCTGCTGTGAGTGTGGGCTGCTGATGGCTCATGATTGCCCCTTCCTGAGAACTGCCTTCCCCCCCCAGGGGCCCTGTGGCCCAGACACCCCTTGGAGGGGAGACAACCCAAATCACTATGGCTGTAAGGGTCACACAAGCCAGTCCCCTGACTCCAGATGGAACAGACAGTGGGGGCAGCCCACACTCCTGGCTCCCTGTGGGGGGTGTCAAAGGGACTGACCCCAGGGAACCTCCCGGTCACTGCCTTCTCCCCTGCGCTCCTGCTTCCCTGGTGACTTCTGCTTGAGGCTTCACCTGGCTGGGGATCCCCATCTCAGGTTCTGCCTCCAGCAACCCCCACTGAGGTTTGGAGAGTTTCACTTGCATCTCCAGGACAGACCCTCCTAGGTGGGTTATTGTTTCTTTAATGTATTCCTGGGTCATATTTGCTACAATCTCACTTATGGTATTTCCATCAATAATCATAAAGAAGATGAGTTTATTATTTTTTGTATGTGTATTTTCTCCAGATAGGGTATTTTATATGCTGAATAAAAATAAATATGAAGCTTTGTCTTTTTATTGACCAAGAACATTTAAAATGGTATTTGAATTACTTGTTACTTGAATTTGAAAGTTTTATCAGATTTCATAAAAATTATCTGGACCTTGGTGGGGAGAGTTCAGACCTTTAGTAACATTCTCAATTGTTCCATGTAACTTGTCTATTTAGGTATTCTAATTCTTCTGAGGTCAAAAGTATTTTTTTCTAGCTAAGAAAAAAATACAAATATTGTATATATTTCTAGAGTAATGCACATTTTAAAATTTGTGTGAAATTAAGCAAAATATTCTCTCAAAGTTGTCTTATTATTTTGCTGTGTTCCTACTGTTAGGAACATTCTTATTTTTAAATTTTGGATTTTGTGATTCCTCTTTTATTGCCATTATGAAAATAGTTTTATGGTGTGTAAAAAGTACAAGCAATATAAAAAAATAAAACTCACCCCAAATCGCATCATTCTGAAACCATTAATAGTGTCCTTCTATTCCTTCATAATCTTTTTACGCATACATGTGTATATATTAATACATTTGCTAATGTTAAACCATCCTCGAATTCCTGGAATATAATAATTTTGACGTGGTCATTCACATTTTTATGTATATTGACTGAATTCGGTTTGCCAACATTTTGCTTAGAATTTTTTGTTTTGCGTCTCTGTTCATAGTGATTGGTCCGAGATTTGCTGTTGGCCGGTGTAGTTTGAGTTTTTTAAGATGAGGGATGTTTTCTCTTTTTCTATTATCTAGAACTGTGCTGGTTGGTGTAGTAACCACTGGCCATATGTGGCCATCAAGCACTTGAAGTGTAGCTAGCGAGTATGGAGACAGGCTGGAAGTGCGTGGTACATACTGGATTTCGAATACTTAATGTAAAGCATAAGAATACAAACATTTCAATAATTTATATGTTGAAATGATAATATCTTAGATATATTGAGTTAAATAAAATTCCTGGTTGTATTTTTTTAAAAAAATACATAATCAACTGAAAACAACTTTTCATTTAAAGTTAGACATTTGAAAAAACTCCACTAGAGCCAGAAAGGAAGGGAAATAGGAAAGAGGAAAAGGTCTGAGGCGCATGGTATGGGAAGGGCTGTGAGCGCTGAAGCCCGGGAGAGCCCTCAGTCTGCTGGGAGATCCTGGAGCCCTTTTCTGTTCACTCTGTAACTGGCTCATGTTACTGTATGTGGTTCTCCTTTGGGTCTGATCACAGTTCTTAGGAGCTGGGTGCTGGACAGTGTCTCCACCATAGCAGGAAGCCCTTACCACGGGCCTATCCTCCGCTCTCGAAGCCGACTATGGAGGAGTGTGTGTCATTAACTAGAAAGAAAACATCAGTGCAATGGAGGCATCAGTGCAATGCATAGCAGCAATTCAGCTTTGCCCGAGGCATTTGCTTCCCTGCAGCCTGTGAGCTGCTTTGGTTCTGCGGGGCTCCGTGGTACACAAGTCGTCAGGCAGGCTGGTGATTTCATGACCGTGTCAAACCAATTAGTCATCTCACACTCAGAAGAAGAACAAGCACAAGGGCAGGGAAAGCAAACAAAAGACAGTCCCTGCAGCTTCTAGAATAAACAGATCATTTTATTAGACGTTTTATGGGTAGCCATTAATTTCTCGCTGGATAATCAAACAGTGAAGGGTTTTCTATTTACCCTGACAGCATGAATTTCAGACTGATATCATCCTTTCAGTACAAATGACGTCATTCCAGTCTTCATAGAATGTCCTAGGCCAATAAATAAATAAATGCACAAAACGGAAAGATGAGATGAAAACCCAGTTCCTAGGGTGGGTTTGACTTTGATGTCTTTGCACTGATTGTGAGATGTCAACAGCAAGGATAGTCACCTCCTGCGAGCTTAACAACCTTTGCAACAGAGCTCATCATTCTTCACCCTAGAATTAAAAGCACCAGGAATCAGTGTCTGGCTCTCACAGGCCACGTGATGGAAGTTGAGAGTCTTAAGCAGCATTAGGCAAGTCGCCGGGCAAGGAGAGAGCCGAGTCTGGGCTACCAGCTCAGAGCTGGGTCTCAAGTCACCGATGTGTCACTGGTCAGTTTAGCAAGTTTATCTCTGATAGCCATGAAGTGGGCATCATTTGTGGAACTATGTTGAGAAGCTCTGAAGCTCTTTGTCCAAAACTCCCCTCATAGGAGAATGAGAAAGTTCCTGAAATGCCCCACCTTGGATGTGCATTTGAACCAGAATTCCAAAGATCCCTGAGAAACTCAGATGTTGTCTGGAAGGGACAAGCCGCCCACCACTGACCACCTGCTGACACGGAGCTTGAATCCCTTCACAACTCTCAGCACAGGAGTGGGTCTCAGGATAGGTCAAGTGCTTTGAGTATGGACTGGAGTCAGGGACAGTCTGTGGGGGATGGTCAGCCCTGGAGGCCTGATGTGGGGTGCAGCAGGGATGCACTAGCCCCCATGCCTGCCCATGCCCTTGTGCCAGACCCTGCTCTGCCCCAGACAGTAAAGGTTCGGGTCCAAGCCCAGCCTCCAGGAGGCCTGGGTCTGCATGGGTGCTGGGACAGAGGCAGATGATGCGGAGGAAGGAGAGGAGCTGGGGCCACTTGCTCAGGAAAGGCCTTCTAAGGAGGAGGCTCTTAGAAAGGTGGGAAGGAGTACATGATGTGAAAATATTGAGGGGTCTTTTCCGACAGCCAATGCAAAGCATGGGGCCAGGATGACCTCAGTGGGCTTAAAGGCAGGAAGGGGAGTGTGGTGGAGAGGGTGCAGGGGAGGGCCTTGGAGGCCAGGAGGAGAGTCTGGATTTTACCAACAGGAAGGCTGAACTGGAGGGTTTAAAATGGAGGAATGGTATGATCTGATTTGAGTTCATAAAAGATCTCTCAGGGTCACAGGGAGAAAGAGGCGTAGACTGCGAGAGGGAAGATGAGAAGCAGAAAGAAAGACCACTAGGAAGTGAATGGAATGTCCTGGGGATGGGGAGAGGCCAGGGGTGGTCTAGGTGAGGGCAGTGGGGAGGGTTCCCTTACACTGAACCAGATCTGTCCCGCCCGGCTTGGCATTGTCTCTGGCACCAAGAACCCTGCTCCTTCACAGCTCCCAGGCCCGGCCCCACACCCCACCAGGGCCTGGCCCCACACACCACCAGGGCCTAGCCCCACACCCCGCCTCTCACCCAGCGCAGCACTTCATCAAGACTCATAACTGTTTCCATTGATCCAACACTTGGACTTTATACTCACTGCATCGTTTAAACCTCACTAAGAAGCTGTCTTAGTCAGTGCGGCGGCTATAACAAATTACAGTAGACTGGATGGCTTAAATAACACCCGGTTGTTTCTCACAGTTCTGGAGTCTGGAAGTCCAAGATCAAGGTGCCAGCAGATTGGGTGTCTGGTGAGGGCCTACTTCCTGGTTTCAGACAGACTTTTTCTTGCTATGCCCTGACACTGTGGAAAGACAGGCGAGCTTTCCGCATTCTTTTATAATCGCACTAATATCATTCATGAGAGCTCCACCCTCATGACCTAATTATCAATAATTTCCAAAAGCTGCACCTCCTAAGAGCATCACCTTGTGGGTTAGGCGATAATACCATCACCTTGCCAGGCAGGGGTCAAGCCCATGGCTTTGGGCAAAGGTCATCTGGCCTGTTGAAAGTCAATGGCCTCCCCTTTTGAAACATAGAAGGCAGCCCTGATGCTCTCTGAGTCTCCTTCAGGGTCATTTTTCCCTTGTCTTAAAGAATAGAGCACTTTTGAAGCCAAATAGCTCTATGATCCTGTTCTGAAAAATCCAAGAAGTCAGATCATCTTCCTTCATTTCTTTCCATCTCCTTGCTCAATGTGGCAGTTTTCCTGCTGGGGTAGCTGATTGAGTCTGCGGTTCACACCCATGCTAATCTCTTTACCAAAGGGGCTTTTGACCATTTCCTTGTGTTCTCTTCCAAATATACTTTCTTAATTTTCACAAAACGGATACACTGAGAATTTTCCAAATCTTTAAGTTCTAGTTCGTTTTTTGTGTAATAATTCTACCTTCAAGTCATTTCTTCCTTCTTGCCCTATGAGCAGTCAGGAGGAACCAAGACACTCCTTCGACACTTTGCTTAGAAATGTCCTCAGCAAAATATCCAGTCTCATCACTCACAAGTTCTCCTTTCCACAAAAGACTAGGACATGAACACAATTTTGCCAAGTACTTTGCCACTTTATAATACTTTTCCTCCGGTTTCCAAAAACATGTTTCTCATTTCTGTCTGGGGTCTCATCAGATGCCCTTTACCACCCATATTTCTACCAACTTTCTGTCCAGGATTACTTAGGTATCCTCTAAGAAGACTGAGGCTTTCTGTGCAGCTCTTTTCTCTTTCTGAACTCTCACCAGAATCGCTTTTAGAACTCCCTTCACATCCTTAAATCTTGGCTTCTTCTGGCAGGTGCCTCAACACTCTTCCAGCCTCTACTCATTTCCAAGTTCCAAAGCTAGTTCTGCATCTTAAGGAATTTTTTATAGGACCATTTCTACTTCTTGGTACTATCTCCTGTCTTAGTCAGTTTAAGCTGCTGTAACAAATTGTCGTAGACTGGGTGGCTTAAATGACAAATATTTATTTCTCATAGTTCATAGTTCTCTGCTTGTTGGTTTGCACATAGTGGTCTTCTTGCTGAACCCTCACATTGTGGAAAAAGAGAGTCAAAACTCTCTGGGGTGGCTTTTTTTAAAATTGTTATTATTATAATTATTTTGATGTAAGATCTCGCTCTATTGCCTGGGCTAGAGTACAGTGGTGTCATCACAGCTCACTGCAACCTTGAACTCCTGTGCACAAGTGACCCTCCTGGCTCAACGTCCTGAGTAGCTAGGACTATAGGTGTGCATCATCGTGCCTGGTTAATTTTTAAAAAATGTTTTGGAGAGATGGGGTTTTGCTATATTGCCCAGGCTGGTCTTGAATTCCTGGTCCCAAGTGATCCCCCCACCTCAGCTCCCAAAGTGCTGGGATTACAGGAGTGAGCCATCATGTCTGGTTGGGTCTCTTTTATAAGGGCACCAATCCCATTCATGAGGGCTCTGCCTTCATGACCTAATCGTCTTCCCAAGGTCCCACCTCCTAATACGATCACATTGGGTATTAAGTTTTGGCACATGAATTTTGTCAGGTCACAAACATTCAGTCTACAGAAGATGGACCATTACAATTCTGTCACAGGTAAGAACACCATGGCTGGGGCAGCTCTTTAACTTGTCCATTGTCACATAGCTAGACCACTGTGGTAGAGGGGAAAGTCAAATACAGATTCATCTGGTTGCAGAAACCGTTTTCTTCTTACAAGTGGATTTGCTCCTGCTGGAAGAGTGGGAGTGGCTGCTTCTGAAGGGGGCTGGGACAGGCATGTCCTCTCACTGCCTCCCAACCCCCATCCCATTACAACTCTACTCAGGCATATGTTTAGAGTAAATAACTATCTGGTTCTAAATTAGAGAGTTATTTGTTCTGATTATCTTTTAAAAAATTGCTTGCCTAACACATGAGCAAGGGTCAGCAACACCCTTAGCTCTGGGTGTGCTGGGCGAATGATCTCATTCTCAAGAGGGCTGTTGTGGTCAACTTCCTCTTCATATTTGTCCCTGGGTGTGTGTGTGGGGGTCACACCTCCCAGGAAAGATGGTCATGGTTTCTGATGGCACAATGGAACCTGGAGTCACGCAGAGGGTAGGGATGTGCCACCAGGAGAAATGCAATACCCTCGGAAGCCCTAAGTCCTGGAAGGTGGCCAGCCATCCCAGGGGGATCATTTCCACCTGTTGATGGGACTCAGCCACTTTCCAGGTAGTACATGCAGTACAGGGCAGGCGTGAGAGCTGGAAGTGAGGGGCACCATCAGGACTTACCTTGCCAGGCTGATGTGAAGGGGTCCAGGGGCCCATTCCCTCTGCCTCTTCCATCAGGTCACTGCCCGGCTGACAGATGCTTCCTGCTATTTTTTGTGGAAGTGTAAATTTAGATGCATTTTTCTTTGAATGAGATTTTCAGATTTGTACCACTGATCTCCTCTTTATCTACAGGTATCAGTGGGATTCAGTGTGAGAAAATCTTATACATGAAAATGCAGACTAATAACAACAGCAAACACAAATAAGCCCCAACTATTTGCCAGACAGCGTGCTAAGCAATTTCCATGGCTTTTCCCATTTAGTCCTTTCAAACACTCTGTAGGGTACATGTGATTGTGGCCCCAAACATCCATTTAATCAACACATCGAGCATACGCCATGAGCCCAGCATCATTCAGAGCTGTGCATCTGATGTTAAGTAGGACGGCAGACCCCTGACCCATGTTTTGGGGGGAGGATACACAAGGACACTGGGGCTTAGAGAGATCAGGTCCGTGCCAAGGTTATGTGGTGAGAATTTTAACCAGGGCTGCTGATGGAGCACAGGTTACCCTGCCTCCACCTTGGAACCCCCTGGGGAGCCTCCAACCCAAGTGTTGAACCACCTCTCTAGAACATTCCCCCATTTCACAGATGAGACAACTGAAGGCCAGAGGTTAAAGGACTTTGGTGATGTCATACAGTCCACCAGTGGCAGAGTTAGACTCAGAATCAGGCCTCTGGTCCCAGGT
>CAUYRT010086093.1:0-24734 GCA_963574885.1 Lepilemur ruficaudatus | reverse complement strand
GAGATATATAATCAAATACAATTTGCACAAAATTGAAATAAAGCACATAAAAAAACATATATTCAAAGAACACGTATTAAAAAAGACCTAACATGACAACAAACATATTACATAGAGTTGAATGGTTGCCCATTGAAGAGGTATGGAAATGGGAGTAGGCATGAAATAAAAGACAATAAATAAATAAGTAAAATAAAAAGAAACCTTCGGGGATTAAAACCAATTATGTTCTGTAAATTGTGGAGTGTGATTAGCTCTGCAGCTGAGGAGATTCTTTTCCTCCAAATGCTCATTCTCTCATGGGAAAAAGATACTACAAGTGTAAAAGAAATTAAATATATACATTAAGGAATTGTCACACTGTCAGGCAAAGAGGTATGAAATATACAGATGCTCCTTCTAAACCAGACAGACTGTGATAAAAGCCATAATACAGGGTGTATTACAACATAAAGCAAAGTGACCACCATCTACTTTTTCACAGACTGAACCCCTTATGTTTCTTCTTCCAGGATACATTAATTGGCACAGTTTATTCAATGAAAATCTAAGCACAAATTATCTGAAGCAGCACATCAGAGATACCTGTGCCTGGACTGATGGAAATGCAGTGGGGGTACTGCATTCCTCATGATTTTCATCAACACTTTGAATCATGCATTGAGAATGAGAGCATTGTGAGCATAGCATCTATTGTGTGATAGCAATACAACATGTATTATGTATATTCACCCGTGTTTCCAGACTTTATGACCACCCTGTAGAAGAACACAGTACCAAGAAAAAATGAACAATTCCTCTGTGGTCTCTTTTTTCCCTCCATCCTTAGAGTTTCTCCGCCATCATCTTTTCATTCTTTCTCCTACCGTATTTATATGGTAAATATATTGAAATAAAAGGAATGCCCATGAATAGGAGAACAATCAAATCAATCTTCTTTTCCACTTGAAAGAGTATAACGAATTACACTGATAAAGGAGAAGAGAAAGACTCCTAGCACCATGAGGGAATAATGCATCTTGGCCAGGCACACAAATTCACCAGCAGAGCTCAAGTTCTCCCTGGTGAGTCGTTTTGTTTGGTATCCCTGCTCATTTGCATCGCCAACCGGGTTTAACAAATTCCATACCTCCTCCAATCCTTTGGGAATTCAGAATGGTTGTTGCTGACAATAGCAGGTCACGCATGGAGAAAAAAAGATAATGACATATTTTTTCAAAATTGATTGGGTGAGGGTGTAGATATTTGTAGAGGTGTAATGAGTAATCCTGGTGTAATGAGTAATCATACAACTAAATTTCATCTATGCCAAGGTGCCATTGATTGTAGATGCATCATATTTTATGTATCATTAAGTAAGAGAAAAACAATGTCAATTAAACTATGACATAAACCATCCTTAACAAAACAGTAATACACGTTCAACACCCTGGCAAGCGTGGGTTTATATCCCAACTCTTCCACTTTCAGCTGTGAGAACAAGTAAACTAACCTCTCTAAGCCTCAGTGTCAGCCTTTGTAATATAAAAACAGTAATGGTACCTGCTAACTTTTGTGGAGCTTAAGTGGGATAATGAATGCAAAGTGTTTAGCGTAGTATCGAGCACATACTGGTCATCAGTACTTAAAATACAGTATCTATTTTGGTATTAATGAAATGTGTAACAATATGCAAAGTGCCTATGGTATAATGATAATGTAAAAGCAGGGTAGAAGAACACAGTACCAAGAAAAAATGAACAATTCCTCTGTGGTCTCTGTGGGTACAAAATAAATGAAATGAAATATACAGATGCTCCTTCTAAACCAGACAGACTGTGATAAAAGCCATAATACAGTGTGTATTACAACATAAAGCAAAGTGACCACCATCTACTTTTTCACAAACTGAACTCCCTATGTTTCTTCTTCCAGGATACATTAATTGGCACAGTTTATTCAATGAAAATCTAAGCACAAATTATCTGAAGCAACACATCACAGATGTGATGTTTTTTAAGAAACACATCACAGATGTGATGTTTTTAAAGAAGTTTTTAAAGAAGTAATGTATAAAAAAATGCTAGAAAGAAATATACCAAAATGTTAACACATTCAATATATAGTTGGGGGATGAAACTATTGATTTTGCTTTTTTTTTTTATAGCCTTTCTTTCTGGCTTTCTAATTTCTCTATAATATTAATTTTAGTGGGAAAAAAGTATTTGATTATTTTTATGATTTACTCCTAGATCCTCCTTTCACACTCAAATATCATTCATTGAATGAATAATATCACTGTTGAATGAGCAAATGAATGCACTGTTGTAGGGTCAACAAAGGCTCCTACAAAGCACCCATCCTACCACCACTTTTAATTCCAGCCCAACAAGGACATTCGCCTTCTGCTGAGTCCTGGAGACTTAGAGTCTTTTCAATACAATAGCCTGGCTTTTTCCTTCTAATCAATTGAAATAGCAAGATGAGTGAAGCTTATCCTGATCTTATGTGCGATTCCTTCCCAGGACACCTACCTGTTAATAATGATCAAAACTTTAAGCTAAAGGCAAAAAACGCAAGTTGGAAGTTTAGGTGGCCGATGTTTAACAGAGGAGATTTGGAAAGAGAGGTCCTTTCAATTCCAACAATTTCACTTTCCTTTACTAAAAGGTTGTAAGATTAATGGCAGAGTTCCATGTCTTATAGCTATTGCAAAACTCCAGATTTCCCTAAATTGTCATAATGTCAAATATTCTACCACTCATGCTGGTCAGGCAACATATTCCCACCCTGTTTTTGCCCCTAAGGTTCCAAAACTCATCTCTTTGTATTCCAGGGACTTGGCTCTCAACAGATCCCAAATCAACTGCTTGTCCAGTGATCAAGTAATTTTCCCTAGCAAAAAGGAGATTTCTTTCTTTCCCATGATTTCTTTCTTTCTAAGCCATTCAAAGCCAATTTCAAAGCCAATTCCCCTTGCTCCCAGACTTCATTCCTCACCTCCTTTGTCTGTCCTAAAAGAATGGCACAGTGCAGGTGCCTCACGTGTAAACTAGTTTTCTCAAGCATGTCCTAAGAACCATTTTCCAGGGAGACAGACTGGATGGTCAGCACCACGCCGTGCCCATGGTTTGGAAAGCCACTGGAAATGACTGGTAGGTGAGTCATGTGTCTGTGTCATTGTGCTTGTTTACAGGGACCAAAGCTGGATTTGTGTTTAAGCTTGAAGATTCAGAGAGGAATCACTGTGAGGAAATAACCAGAGGCTCATATTACTCCAAATTATTTGCAAAAAGTTGAGTGCTAGGTTGCCTGAGGTGGAGGTGTTATAGCCTTGGAAACTCCACCGAAAGGCTTCAGGCATCTGTCCCCAGCATTGTGGGTAGTTTGCAAAGAGATGTTTACCTATGAAAAAGCCAAAGCAAAGAGGAGCCTGTGTCTTTCCATATTCACAGAGGGAAGAACAGCAGGCGGCTTTAGGGCAGCCTTTGGAAGTGTTGGTTGATGTGGTAGAAAGAACATTATGACTTGGTTTTCAGAAAACCTGCATTCAAGTTCCGCTTCTGTCACTTAATGGCAGTGAGATCTTGGGTGAGTCTCTTAACCTCCATCTTTGTCATCTATAAAACGGTGACAATAATTACAGGGTGTTAAGATGAATAATTGAGACAACTTATATTGATCTCCTGACATGTAGTAGGTGTAGGTGTTCAATATTGATTCTCTTTCCACTTCTTCTCACCTATGGAAATACAGACTTAGAGAGACACCCTGATTCCCCAAAGGTGTCCCACATCAATGGTGAATGACAGACATCCTTTCTCTGTCAGAAAGTGGAAGAACTGGAACTTAAGTCTAGTTTTCTAAAATCTAATTCATTTTCTGAAAATTCTTTTTTAACCTTCTCACCTACCAATTCCAGCTGGCTGGGGGGAGGTGGCTGGGACTGAGGTTGGGGAGGGGGCACGAGTTCTTCAGGCCACGGTAGGAGAAAACTCAACGTGAAGAAAGAGCTCACTGGAAAACACCTCAGTTCTGCAGAGGGGTGTCGACGTTCCCAGCCAGAGACCAGGTGAAGGCAGCATGTGGGAGGGTCCAGCCCAGCATCATTGCATGTGGGTGCTCACTGTAGTCAGCCTGCACAGCTGGCCCAACACCATGTCATTGTAACAGCAACAACTGTAGTCATCACAACTCCCACTTTCTGACTGCTTCTTATGAACCGAGTCACAGGCCAACCATGGCCACCTCGTAGGGTTGTGGTGAAAATGCATGTCACTTCTTAATTCAAGAGTGGGTGGCCACATAGCTGGAGAGACTAAAAGACTATGTCATCAGCATGTGGATAGAGACAGCATGGGTAATGGAGAGGACATGGGGTTTTGAAGTCAGACAACCTGAGGTTCAAATCTCGTCTCTGTCCTTTACGAAGTGTGTAATTTGGAGAAGGAAGGTAACTTTTTTGAGTGTGTTTCCTTGATTAAAAATTGGGGCTCTGATCTGAACCTGAGAAGGGAAAAAGATGTAATAATAGACAGCAAATGACACCCAGAAGAAAGCAAACAACGGTTAGTTATTAGATCATCAAAATGGGTGTTTGTTTTATTTCTTTTGGTGGTTTGTTTTGTTTTTGTGGAAGGAAGAAGGGACTTTTTAAGAATTACAATGCATAAAGAAAGTATATCTTAAAATAAGCATATATAATCTCAGAGGCTGAAAAATGCACATTCTTGCCTTTATTCAACCCAGAACTGTGTGGTACTGGGATAGAGCAAGCGATGTGACCATACCCTACCCTGGAGTCCAGTGTACATAACAATCACACACACACACACACACACACACACACACACGAGAAAATTCCCAATTCCTCCCAGCGTGGCAAATTATGACAATGCAACGCTTTTCTTTTCTACCCAAGTGCCCCTTCCACCTTCTACCTAGGCTCTGGGAAGAAATATGAAGATCAGAATGCGATAATTTTAAAAAGTCACTTTCTCTAGGGGCTCAGATATAAGCTTTATTTCTTAGCTAATACATTGAAATTTATAGATCAAACAGGCCCAGAAGGTAAACAAATGTTCCCTTTGCTTTTGGATGCATAGTAAGGCTAGGACTATTATTGCTTAAGGGAACTAGGCCCGGACATCACTGGTGGAGAGAGACCAACAAAAGACAAGGAGCCCAGGGGCTCCTTGCTCCATCTGGCGAAAGGCAGGATGTGGGGAGGAGAAAGACCTGGGGAAATATTATGATCAAGAAGGCAGAAGGCAGCTCCTTGGCGAGGAAGAGGCAAGTGTGGGATCGTAGGGAAGTTACTTAATGTCTTGGACTTAGGGTGAGAAACAAAATACAAGTAAATTAAATTATTCCAAAAATATTTATCAAGTGCCTATAATGAGTATGTTAGTATCTATTGCTGCATAACAAATTATCCCAAAACTTATCATCTTAAAATAACAACCATTTATATTCTCACACAGTTTCTGAGGATCAGTCATCTGGGTGCTGCTTGGCCGGGCAGCCGTGGCTCAGGGTCTCCCATGAAGTTACAGTCAAGCCATCAGCCAGGGCCACAATCATATGAAGACCCAGCTGGGGCTTTAGGACTCATTTCCAAGCTCATGGACATGGCTGTTGGCTGAAGGCCTCTGTGGCTTGTCCATAGGGCTGCTCATGACGCGACAGCTGGATTCCCTCAGAGCAAGAAATCTCAGAGAGGAAGCAAGAGCATGCCCAAGAGGGAAACCTCAATATCTTCTATAACCTAATTTTAGAAATGACATCTCATTTCTCTTGCCATGTAATATTGGTCCCCAGACCAAACCTGGCACATTGTAGGAGCAAACTATATAAAGATTTGAATACCAGGAAGCAGGAATCATTGGGCAGTCTGAGAGGCTGGTGACTATCGGTGATAGCAATCCCTTGAAGCAGTGAAGCAGACCATACCCCTTCCAACTTAGCCATTTTAACCTTCTAAGACTTTATTTAGTTGAACAGAGAAATTTTCTGTCATCCTTCATCCAACAAGACCAGAAACGCAAATATTTTAGATGAAATCTAATAATGGTGTGATTATTTCTTTCATTTATTGAGTGCCTGCTATGTGTCAGGCAAGTGCAGACTTCACATCGATTATCACTGGGCTCTAAGCTGCTTGAGAGCCGTGAGTTTTGTTTGCTAGTTCACGATCACAGTCCCAGTGCCTAGAACAATACTGGCACATAGAGGTTCCCAATAAATTCTTATTGACTGAATGATGTGATTAAATCTTCAAAATAATCTTGCAAAGTAATCATTATCTCCAACATCATAAAGATGTTAGAGCCAGGCTTGGGAGGCAGGTCTCTATAGTTCCAAAGCCTATATTCTTATCCATTACCCTCCACCATTTCCTTTGTCTCTATTGAGCATCTTGACTCATGACAACATAAAAACCAAAAGAGCCTGAGGTTATCTCAGGAATCTAGAACTTCATAGGTGCTTTATGATAAATTATTTCCAATCTACTGCTGTTTGGAAAGTTGATTCCCTGTTGTTTCCTGTCAAGGTAATCCAGTGGCTAAGGTTGAGTGCTATTGGACTAGAGGGAAAGAAAAGTCATGTATTCCTACAAACACACGTTCAAACTGTTTACTCTGTGTGAAAGACTTATGTGAACAGATAAAATTGTTAATATACAACTGTTCCAAGTTTTCCCCAGTCCTCTGCCTGTCAGTGATTACTTAAATTCTGGCTACTCAATTTCTTCCCAGACCCCATATCTGAGGAAGTGTTCTTCCCTTGCCAGAAGAGTCTTCCAAACTGTTAGGATCAGAATCAGAAAAGGGGTAGAAGGAGGGGGGAGAAAGAAGGACAAGCTGGGGTTGGTGGAATAAATTTTAGGAGGGAAAAGGATTGTGGGTGGCAAAAGAGAGCAGCAGTTCAGAGAGAAGTGAATAGGAGAGGGGAAAAAAATTAAAGAATTGCTGTGAGCGTTTATCCTTATTGGTTTTCAGAAACATAACAAAAGAACTTGAGTTATTTTGAAGTCACTTCTTGGTTTCTGGACAGTGCTCCTTGATCAAGATAGTGTAAGAGATTGGACCACATGGAATATGGTGCTGGGGAATTATACATAAGAAACCCCTCCATAAGAAGAATTTCATAGGAAACAATGAAAACATTGCACTGAGAAATAGTGGTGAAGTTGAGGGGGGGGGGAAGAACACAGGAAAGGTGAGGACATCCTTCTAACAAATAGTGTTTAATATTATCTCCCCCAGAGATTGTTAATAGATCCCAATTGTTAAATTATCATGATCTCAGGGTACTTGAAAAGAAGTGTGTATAGGCTTAAGTAGCAATCTGGAGAGCTTATGAGCTTTATACCCGTCCTAGTTCTGATGAAAGAAATTAAAGAAGACACAAATAAATGGAAAGGTATCCCATGGTCATGGATTGGAAGAATTAATACTGTTAAAATGTCCATACTACCCAAAGTGATCTAAAGATTCAATGAAATCCGTATCAAAATTCCAATGACATTTTTCACAGAAATAGAAAAAACAATCTTAAAATTCAGCGTCACAAAAGACCCTGAGTAGCCAAAGAAATCCTTAGCAAAAAGAGCAAAGCTGGAGACATTAACTACCTTATTTCAAAATCCACTACAAAGCTATAGTAATCAAAGCAGCATGGCATTTGCATAAAAATAGACACCAATGGAGCGAAGTAGAGAACATGGAAATAAATCGCACTCAGTTTACACTCAATTGATTTTTGACAAAGACACCAAGGACACACAATGGGGGAAAAGACAGTTTTTTCAATAAATGGTGCTGTGAAAACTGGATATCCATATGCAGAAGAATGAAATTATGCCTTTGTCTCAACATCATATGCAAAAATCAGCTCAAAATGGATTAAAGATTTAAATGTAATACCTAAACTATAAACTATCATAAAAGAACACAGGGGAAAAGCTCCGTGACGTTGGTCTGGGCAATAATTTTTTGGATATGACCCTAAAAGCACAAACAATGAAAGTAAAAATAGATAAATAGAATTACATAAAACCAAAAGCTCTACACAGCAAACAAAACAACCTCCAGAGTAAAAAGACAACCTACAGAATAGGAGAAAATATTTGCAAATGATACATCTGATAAGGGGTTAATATCAAAAATATATGAGGAACTCAAACAACTCAATAGTAAGAAAACAAATAAACCAATTAAAAAGTGGGCAAAGGACCTAAATAGCTGTGTTTCAAAAGGAGATATACAAATGGCCAACAGGTATATGAAAAAATTCTCAACATCATTAATCATCAGGGAAATGCAAGTTAAAACCACAAGAAGGTATTGCTTCACACTGTTAGAATGGCTATTAGCAAAAAGGTTAAAAATAACAAGTGTTGACAAGGTTATGGAGAAAGAGAACCCTCATACATTTTTGGTAATGTACATGTGTAAGTTAGTATAATAATCCATAGCTTTGACCCCCAAAACCCACTTTGAGAAATATTTCTTGAGATGGGCATGTGGTACATGCCTGTAGTACCAGCTACTCAAGAGGCTGAGGCAGGAGGATTGCTTAATCCCAAGAGTTTGAGGCTGCAGTGCACTATGATTGTGTCTGTGAATACCCATTGCACTCCAGCCTGGGCAACAGAGACCCAGTCTCAAAAACGAAAGAAAAGAGAATAAAAGAAAAAAGAAAAGAAAGAAGAAATGTAAGAAATGCTTCTTGAGAAATAATCAGAAATATAAAGATTTTTAAAAAGAATGTTTATAAGGTTACTCATCATGCAAAAGTATTGTTATACAACCTATATATCCAATAAAAGGAGAATGGTAAACAAAATATTAAAAATATTTATTTAAGGAAATGAAAACATGGATAACTTTTATTTACACATTTTTTGTACTTTAGAAACATTCTACAACTGAATGTGGATTACTTTTATAGTAAGGGAGAAAAAGTGTTTTGTTTTTAAAGAGACAATTAGTCCTAGGAACAATAGGAGGAATTCCGTTTGTGAAGAAAAATGGCCAGATAGGACAAACAACCAATCCCTGGACACAGTAGTCAGTTAGGTGGTATAAAATTTTTATTTTTGGAGATTTAAGAGGAAAGTCTTCAATGACTGGACCAGTGTAGTCAAGAAAGAGAGAGATGAGGATATGTGTACCCAGAGACAGAGGAGTGATCTTTTGGGGTCCTTTCTAAATAAGGATAAATTTCTTCTTCCTGAAGAACTCCTTTTAGTATTTATTTTACTTTAGTTCTGACAGTGACTAGTTCAATTTATTTTTGCTTGTCTTCAAAGTCTTTATTTGGCCTTAATGTTTTAAGAATATTTTTCCTGGGTATAGAATTTTAATTTGGACAACATTTTCAGCACTTCGAAGAAGTTATTCCAGTGTCTCCTGCATTCCATCATTTCTTAAGAAAAGTCACATAACTGTCTTTTCGTTCTTTGTTTATTTTAAAGATTTTCTCTTTGTCTATTTGTCTTTGCTTTTCAGTAGTTTTTACAATGAAAGCCTAGGTGTGGTTTTCTTCTGATTCTTTCCTTTTGGAGTTTGCAACAATTACTAAACCGGTAGGGCTCATCCATTTCAGAAAGCTTTTGCCCATTATCTCTCTAAATTATACTTCAGCATATTCTCTCTCTTCTCATTCTGTAACTATAACTATAGAGTTTTTAAATGTATTTACTGTGTCTCATATGTCTATTATACTCCTTAATTTTTTATTCTTTTTTATCCCTTGTTTCATATGAATGTTTTATTTTCTCTTCCTTTTTTTTTTTAAATTAAGAGACAACATTTATTTCTCACAGTTCTGGAGACTGGGAAGTCTAAGAGTAAGACAGTAGCAGATTCATGTCTGATGAGAGCCCATTCCTCATAGATGGTGCCTTCTACCAGATCAGCAATTGGTAGCTCCAAAGCTGAACTCTTTCAGGAGATTGCAAGAGATAACTTTACCCTATAGACAAACAACTGCAATCAGAATTTTGATTTAAAACTGCCTTTATCAGTATTTGTTCAGGTTTCCCTTACTCAGGATTCTGTCTCTACTTGTCCCAGGACTGAACTATATACACAATGCCTTAAAACATTCCACCAGGGAATAACATGGGCTCCATCTCCCTGCCAGGATGAGTCCTTTTCCCCATCTCTCAACCTTCCCTGGGTTCTTCTTGGCTCCCTTGCATTTTCCCAACTCCAGATAAAATTTTTCTGTAAGGAAATAGCTTATACTATAATAAGCAAGCTGTCATCATTATGTTCTATTACTTAATAAGAATAAGACCCTTGTGGTAACAGGGAAAAAGCTCAACTACCAAAGATTGGGCCCCACGCTTTCTGTTCTCTGGCCTCTGAAGCTTCACTGCCATCATTTCTTCTACAGGCACACACTTTGCAGAAGCCCCTGTCACCAGCTACCTGTGCAATTTTATTAACTGGTTCTCTTCATTTTGCAACCAACAAAAAACTCAAACTATCTGAAATAAGAAGTTATTGACTCCTGTACCTGAAAAGTCTAGTAAGAGGGAGTGCTTCAGGTGCAGACCCAACCTGATCCCTGACATCACCAGGGATCCAGCAGCAGTTCTCTGAAATTTGGTTTGTTCTATCCACCTCAACATATTGATTTTATCCTTAGGTGAACTTCTCTCATGGAAACAAAAAGATAGTTGCAGTAGTTCTAGGAGTTCACAACTTGAGGAAGAGAGCTCTATGTCCCAACACTCCTATCACAAAGTCCTGAGACTCACTCTGATCCACCATCTCGAGTCACACAGATAACACTCGCCAAGGACACGGAATGCTGTGATGGGCTCCACAGCTAGAGTTAAAGGAAGAGTGAGTTTCCTCAGAACTGTATGTGTCCCCAAGGGAAACTGAGAGCTACTAGGAAGAGAGAAGAGAGGATTGTATGCCCAGGAGAAACCAACAAGAATTCATTATGTTATGAAATCCAGACAATGAAGAGGGGAATCAAAATTAAAAAGGGCAAAATGAATAACCATTGGGAAAGGATTGGTGGCAAACATTTAAAACACTTAAACTTAGATCTAAGACTAAAGAACTTTGCAATTTTGGTATTGATTCTGTCAAAAAGAATAAAAGTATTTAAATCTCAGCAATGTAAAAATGGAAATACACTAATCCAAATCAGTAAGTTGAGGAAGTGAAATGTAAGGAACAACTTCAGAGTTAATTTTATCATCTTTCACAGCAAGTAGTCAATGGAGCCTGTCTAAAATGGAAACATGTATTTTCAAAAAGCATAATTCCTCCATTGCCAATATTTTCACGAATTTAAAGGTTTTTAAAAGATGAATATGCTTTATATTAAAAAATTTATTTGAATTCAGTGATCCTTCCATTTCTTTTTCTTCAAGTTGAGCTCAGGTCAAATTAAATGATTTTTACTTTTTAAATAGTATGTAAGGTCATATTTTTATAAAATTATTTCTGCCTATATACTTATCTGTTCTTTCGTTATTGAATAACTAATAAATTAACATGGTTCCCAATGTAAAGTTGTACAGTAAAGTCTTGATTTCACCCATATGCTCCACTCCCCCATTCCCAGCCCTCAAACCATCTATCTTTTTATTATTGTAGAATCCTAGAATAGTATTTCTTTGTGTTTTTCTATATTTCTTGATGTCTTTTCAAATAATGATCAGATATCAGTTTTTAAAATTTACATTATTAAAAATGGAAATAATTCGTTTCTTTCAATGGCAATTAAATTCCATGCTTTCTGGGAAGACTTTCCTGGTTGTCAGGACCAGACAGAGATTACCTTTCTCTTCTCTGCCATCTTGTACCTTACTCTGCATCACTCAGGTGCCACACACACTCTGAGCCCAGCGCCATTTGTGAATGTGTAACATATTCCTGCCATAGGAGCTCCCTGGGAGCCCAATCTGTGGTTCCATCATGAGCATTGCTGGGACCAATCACACTCGAAAAAAGCCAACATCCCTCAAGAGTTTTGAATTTCAAATTACACTTGACGCCCCAGGGATCTGTTTATTTTTGTGTTTTTGGCAAAACTCTACTTCCTGTTTCTAAGAAAGTGGACTCAAAAACACAAGGGACTTCAGTTGGCTGTTCAAACCTCAGGTGGTGCTTTCTTTAGAAACCTGGGAGTTCAGCTGAAAGAAATATCACTGCTTGGGAGCTGGGTTCAAATCCCAATTTGGCTACCTGGGAAAATTGTATAATCCTTCTGAACCTCAGTATCCTCATTCCAAGGGAAAGATGGTCATAATGATAGTACCTACCTTGCAGGATTAAATTAAAAAATTATGCAGGTAAAGTGCAGTGCTCTGCCTGACACAGGGTAAACACTAAATAAATATCAGCCATCACTGTGACCTGTCAGTCATGTCCCCAGGGAGCAGCCTTACCAGATGGAGATGCAGTTCTAAGATCCAGAAGGACAGCTTCCCCTGGAACTGGCTAAGTACGCCCAGGGATTTCATCTCCATTCCCCTCCCACCTCCACAATGCTGGAAGCCCACCAGAGACTACTCAGGGTTCACTTGAACTCCCCAACCCATCCCCGGGGGAAGGGGGAAACCATTTCTGAATAGTTTGGCTGGATCATAAATATTTAAATGAATGTTGGGATAGATTCCAACTTATTTTCATAAATTCCTGGAACTTTCTATTTGGAGCAATCTCAGAGATGATCTAGTCCAACTTGTCAATTTACAAGTGAAGAAACTAAGGCAAAAGAGTTTTAAAAATTCGCCTAAGGGCCCATGGATACTTAGTGGCAGAATCATGACTGGGACCCAGGTGTCCTGTTTCCCTGCAGTTCCATGATATTGATCATACTGCAACGTATTATCCTGGTTATTTGGCTATCTCCCCCATAACGTATAAGCTCCAACTTAGAACCCTTATTTGTTCATGAAGAGGTTAAGTCACTTGCCCAACATCACCCAACTCAGAAGTGAAGGGATGGCAGTTGGAACTGGGGCCTGTGGGGTCTGTGCTTTGTACTCTGTTAGCCTGTTGTGCAGTCCCAATGATTTGAAGACACCTCCTTCCTAAAGAAAAACGGGCTGCGATGGAGGTAGCATGGTGGAGTAGAACAGGAAGTCAGGTGGGCTCTCACCCTGACCTACTTAAACTTAGATCTAAGACTAAAGAACTTTGCAATTTTGGTCTTGATTCTGTCAAAAAGAATAAAAGTATTTAAACTTCAGCAATGTAAAAATGGAAATACACTAATCCAAATCAGTAAGTTGAGGACGGGAAATGTAAGGAACAACTTTAGAGTTAATTTTATGATCTTTTACAGCAAGTAGTCAATAGAGCCTGTCTAAAATGGAAACATGTATTTTCAAAAAGCATAATTGCTCCATTGCCAATATTTTCACGCTTTATTTTCATGAATTTAAAGGTTTTTAAAAGCTGAATATGAACCAATCATTTGAACTTGTCTTCAGTCCACCTGGTGCACTGTGCAGAGCACCCAGTGCAGTAACTGGCACCTTGACGGTCATCGATACATAGTTATAAGTTGTTGAATAAGTAAAGCACTTTCTTCTTGCACCATGAAGCCTCGTCCTTCACTCCTTGCTTTCCCTCTCACAGGAAGCCTTGGTGGAGAGTCCGAAATGGGACCAGAATCCTGTGTATCCTCATTCAGGTGAGACGTGTCCTCGGGTCAAACTTAAGAGATGGCCTCTGTTTTCACAGCTTCGGCAGGGATCACCGACTCTATCTAGTGTGAATACACTGTTTGTTTTACTTCTTCTTTTTCTGTTTGCCATTGGAAAAGTCCATTAGTGCTGAATGACATGACTAAACAGTAAAGGAGAGAACAGTTGATGTGTTAATAACTCTTAGGTAAATACCATTTGTTATTGTCACCGCTGAAGCTTTCAGAGAGGTGGCACCATTCCCGATCCTGGACTGTTTTCTCGTTGGCTCTGTCTTTCGGCAACCTGGAAAGACAGGTTTGGAGAGGGAAGGAGTCTGAAAGGGGCTGGCGAGCTAGAGGAAGGAAGGGTATGTGGAAGGAACAGGGACTCTGAAACAGACACAGGGAACAAGAGAGAAGGGCAGGCCGGCACACACACATGCGTGCACAAACGCACAACACACACCTACACACGATGAAGCAAAGGAGAGAAGACAAAGAGCTGGTGATTAATGAGATCTTTCGCCAGATTCCAGGAACACTCTCTGTGTGCCTTCCTCAGAAGTGCAGGGACTTTTGCATCCATCATTTCTCAGTGGCTCTGTCACGGTCCCTCTGATGCCACATCTGCTCTCCCAGCAGCATCTAGGATGTGCAGTTTTTCTTCCCTGACTTGGCCGTGACCCAGAGGGAAGCGGTGCTGTCTAGATCCGAAGAATCAGTGTAAGAAGACTGCATGGCACCACCGTGGAGGTCAAGGGGAAGAGGAGCTCCCCTGAGGCTGTCTCTATGTTGGGGTGGAAGAGCCCTGGGGTTATGGGAGGCCAAGGACATTCACCTTGGGCGGAAGGATTTTTGAATGAGAAAGTGGGAAAACTGGCTTCCCCTTCCAGCTAAGAGCCTGGGGGACCTTGGGTCTGTGCACTAAGCTGTCTAAGCTCTTGCGACAGGATTTTGTACCAAATGATGTGCCAGCTCTAAACATCTCTGGGGCTATGATTTTAAGGCGGATCAGATACTAAATCCTCTCTGAGTCTTAGAACCTGGCTAAAGATGGTCAAGTATGACATTTACACAGGGCAAAATGACTTGAAGTCACCATGTTGACTAGTTACCCCTGCATTCCCATGCTAGATGCCCTGAACATTTCTCTTTGAGTCATGATGAATTCAGAAACAAGTTCTTTACTTTATTCAGTGCTTAATTCTTTCCTTAATGCTTTTAAAGAGAGACAATAGGGCATTATGATTACAAACTCCATTCTGGATTCAGCCAAGCAGAGGTTCAAATCTCAGCCCTGCCACACACTAGCAGAGTGAACTCAGTTAAGATTCTATGCCTCTCTGAGCCTCAATTTCCTCATCTGTAAAATGACAATGACAGTAGAACCTGTCTTGTGAGGTTAGAGTGAGGATTACCAAAAAACAAACAAAATGCTTAGCACAAGATCTGCATGTATAAACCCTCCATAAATTCTGGAATAATCAGGTGCTTAAATCTGCTTGATTCCCATAACACCACTGGGAAGTAGGGATGTGTCTCCATTTAATAGAGAAAGAAACTAAAAGATGAAGTGAAGTGACATATCCACAGTCCCCAGCCAGTTAGAGTTGAGGCCAGGACCAGATAGAAAACAGCCTGTGCCTCCCCCATTATCACTATGAGACCTCTTGAGGCTGAGATTTCGAGAGCCTAAATGTTGAGGGGGAGAATGGGGAGAGAGAAGAGAAGAGGGCTAGGGAGTTAATCTTGGGGAACACACGCAGCGAGACAGGTGGGAAGGGCAAGGACCGAAGAGTGATACTCAGGGAACAGAAGAGTGAGAATCTCACTGGTGCAGGACACAAGGGAGCAGATATTTTCCAAAGGCAAAGGGGGTGGGGAGTCACCAGTGTCAAAAACCATTACTCCAAAAGAAAGGAAATTTTTTTGAAAATAAGGAGACCCTTCATTTATTCATTCAACAAATATTGATGGGTCCAGGCACGTGTGTTAGGCACGTCCTAACTCTAGAAACACTTGGTGAACATGGAAGGATCCTGCTCCCCTAAAGCTTACGTTCTGGCAGGGAAAATAAACACTATAAGAAGATAGTGAAGATGAAAAGAGGGTGTGTTGTAGGTGGGGGGAGCAGCTACGGCAAAGACTCTGAGGCAGGAATGAACTTGACTGTGACCTTCAGGAGGGCATTGTTGGGGACTTGATAGGAACAGAGGTCAGATGATGATGGAGGGGAACGGACTTCCAAGGGAAGGGAGAGCCTAAGGGTAGATGCTTTATGCAAGAAGTTGCTCTCAAAAAGAAGGAGGAAAATGGCACTGGTGCCATTTATAGCAGACAATGGGCAGTGGCAGCCATTCGTGTTGGGGACTTTTCATTTCCCTTCCCATTTTGGTGCTCTCCCCGGAGTGGCAATATTCTCTACCGGAAAGCCACATCCTTTGGACCATTCATATTCATGACTGTACGGTATTTGTGGGGTTTAGAGATAAGAATAATCAAATCCTCCCACTCCAAGTCTCCACAGACAGCATCAAACCTGTTTGTACTTGCAGACACTGTCATCATTCCAGCAAACACTGAGATATTTGCTTTGGATCTTTATTTTATTTATTTATTTTTTTTGTTCTCCACAATTCAGGGTCACCTTTGGTTTCTAAGGCTCCCTGGATTTTATTTCATGGTTGGTGAATTTTGCACACTGTCCTTTCTGCCCTTACCCCACCCTCCCAGGCCAAGATTCTAGAACAGTGCTGTCCCGCAGACTTTTCTCTGCTGATGGAAATGTTCTACATCTGCGCTGTCCAATAGAGTAACCATAACCTATATGTGGCTATTCAGCACTTGAAAAGTGGATAGTGTGATTAAGGAACTGAAAATTTAATTTATATGATTTTAACCAAGTGAAGCTTAAATAGTCACGTGGGTCTAGTGCCCATAGTTTTCGATAGTGAGTTAAAACTCAAGAGGGTTCATAGCTCCCAAAGAGTCACTTTGCAAGTCCTTTGTGATTACTGAAAAATGTATCAATGCAAATAAATAATTCCCAGGTCAGTAAGTGAGGGAATTTTATCTCAAGGAGAAAAAAGAAAAATGAAATATATTCAACGTTGGACAATTTTGATGTGCAGAAATACTATCGTCACACTTATTGGGCCCAAACATGAAAATACTGCCTATTCTAAATCTGAGAAATAATCTCTAAAGATTGTTATTTCTCTAAGAGTTTCTAATTGGTGCCAGTCCCATGAATGAGATCTTCTTTGATTAAAAAGGGCCATTGTCAAAGGGGCTTGGGAAATTGGGCACACTTTCCCCTTACCTTGTGGATTCACAATGTAAATCCTCATAAAGACTCTGAGAAGTCTTATAGTAAATAGCTCTGTAAAACATTGTTCAACTTAGTATTTCCCCAGCGTATTCAACCCTAGAAGCCTGTGTGTGCATGCATGTGTGTGTGTGTGTGTAAGTGTAACATTAGTATTCTGAGGAGCTAAAGAAATACAAGGGTTAGAGCAAGAGGGACCTGGGTAAGCAATATCAGATCTACCATTTGTTGCTAGCTTTGTGACCTTGAGAAAGTCACTTAACCTTTTTGACCTTAATTTTCATCAGATGAAAATTGGGGATAATATCTATATATTACAGGCTTGCATGAGGATTAAATACAGTAATGTATGTCAAGAACACATCACAGTTTCTGAGACCAAGTGAATCTTTCCAAAATAGTTAGCTGTTATTATTTTTATTATTATTTATGAAGTTATCTGACTGAATGACTTGGACTTTCTGGACTCAGGGAGAAATGTATTCTGCCCTAGAAGAGCTCCCTTACTGCCTGGAAGCATGTTAAAGTATTGTATTAGAAACCTGGGTGTGAGGGTCATCTTTCCTACCCTCTTTGCTCATCTTTAACTAAGAATGTACACCCAGCATTGAATGGCTTCCTGCAGTCCATTCTCTTCACCACAGCCAGAGGGATCCTTTTAAACCAGAAGTTGGAGCTGTCACTCCTCTATGGCTCTGCGCACCGTGCAAGGGAAGAGCAAGAGCCTTCGTAACGGCCTCCAAGCTCTATGTGATCTGGTCCACCAGTGCCTCTCTTTCATCATTTCCTACTATTCTGACAAACAGACTTCCCCACTGCTCTTGGGACATGACAGGAACACACTCGCCTCAGGACCTTTGCACTTGCTGGTCCTTCTGGTGTGGATCACTCCCCCAGGTACCTGCTTGGCTCCTTCCCTTAGAGTCTCCAGTCCGTTATTGAAATATTTCCTTCTTAACTCTGCCTAAACCTGCAATACACCCCTCTGTGCTCCGGCACTCTCTATTATGTCTCTCTACTGCACATCTGATATGCTAATGCACTATTTATTTGTTAGTGTCTTGTCTGTTACTACTCAATAGAACATAAACTTTATGAGAGCAGAGATTTTTGTCTTTCATTATCTGCCATAATTCCGTGCCTAGAACAGTGACTGGCACATAGTAGATGCTCAATAAATGCTTACTGAGTACAGGAATGTAGAAGCTGTGTATGTTCTGTTATTATAGACCAAGCACATCTCCTCTAGGCTCAGCTTCGGATGGCTTCTTGAAGAATGAAACATACATTTCCAGGCTGGGCTCTATAGTTTTTATTAGTGTTTTCTGGGACCCATCAAACAAAAAAAAAACCCCATATTTTGAAAAATATAATTCTTTCATAAAACAGAAATACTCGGTTGAATTTAATACAGCTCAAAGAGAAAGATTGCTGATTTAAAAAAAAAAAGTGGCAGTAGAGTTGTTTCCCACAAATTTTTAACCCATAAGCCAGATGGGGGGAAAAAAGCAATAATAATGCAGATAGCTACAGAAAGATTAGTCCCAAATCTGGTCAAACTTGTGAAGGTCTGTACATTTCAGAAGTTTACAAGACACAGTCTCAACAGAATTTTTTTAAAAAAATGCTCTCTTATTCCAGAAATTGAATCCTGAGAAACAACACTAAGGATAATTCAGCTCTGACATTGTGATTGCTGCGATGTTCTTTCATGCATACAGTTAGTATCCACCCAGTACGTAGATATCAAGATCTAGTACATCCCATATAATTAGACAAACTCTCACATATATGGTTCCATGCTGTGCACATAGTAGGCACTCAACAGATGCTTCTTTTAACTATTGTATAATAATATAACTGCTTTCCCTCTTACTGTTTTACCTTTTTTCATATTTTATACATTTGAAAAACAACACACTTGCAAAACTAAAATCTAACATGTGTTACTAACCTTATCAAAAGATCCCTCAGTATTTTTCAAAAAGAAAAAAAAATAAAATAAAAACCAATCCCAAAATACTAAAACTTAGAACTGCTTTATACTTAAATAGCAATTTACATCATATAAACACATTCATAATCTTCATTGGTTAAACAGGTCAAAGGTTCATTACTGGCTTCTTGTACCAGATAAGTCTCACAGTCTGTTTTGGTTTCATTTCAGCACAGGTAGGAAAGCAAAATAAAGAGTCTCACAGTAAAATGTTCATAGTAGATAATATGTCCTTAAAAGGTTTGGCCGTTGCAGTCTTACTCCAGTGAAGAAATGATCCACGCCCCAAATATAGGTGTTGGCTCCCAATCAGCAGAGTTTGCCAGAGATAGTAATTCATTGATTCAACACATATTTATTGTATATCCATCTCATGCTAGATAATGGGAAACGACAGTGGTAAGAGCTTACAGCTAGCAAGGTGAGAACTTTGAAGAAGGATCAGCATGTTGAAAAGGAAACTCATAGCCTGGATCGTCCCTGCTCAGGTGGCACATTCAGGAAACTGTAGGATATCTCTCTGGGAGCCAGGGCCTTGCTCAAGTTTTATCAAGTCAAATATCTAGAAGCTTCAGATGATTTAAACCTGGTCAAGTCTTAGCAATACATTTGCTGCCTCAGGTTCCCATGAAAACCTGCTAACAATAGAGAGCCCAAGCCTCAAGCTCAAACCTCAGAGAGGTCCAAGGAGACCGTGTTTAGTGACCATGTAGACATCCAGCTCTCACAGATGAGCTTCTCAAGTGAGAAGCTGTGTGTCCCCAAAAGAAAGGGGGAGGCTTATCTGTAGGACTATGCTCTCCCTTTCAACACTGGTGGGGAGGAAGTACTCTGTTCACACCCCAAGTTGACACGGCCCAATTTCCTTGAGTTCTCCAAGTCACGAAAAGCACATAGAAAATGCAGCAAACTCAAGCCAAGACAATAGAGAGATACGCTGAGAACTTAATACTGCAGCCTTTTAAACAGGCACCGGGTGCCAAGAACCCGTCACTTTCAACAAACAACACGATCTGCTAATTATCTGCAGAGCTGCTCTGGTTGGTACTCCCCAGATTCATTTATCCCTAGCAAGGATTGCTCTTCAATGGGAAGGTTGCCGAAAGAGCCAAAGCCAAGTTGGAGGAATGTGAGAAACGTACAGGTTTGAAAAGGGATGAACTCAGAAGGACCTGGCCACCTTAGATGATGAACAGGCAAAGCCAGAGAAGGAACAGAGAGAGAATTGGCAGATACCCTGAGTAACGTCACGCAACTCACACACACAGACACACAAATATTCACGTTATATCAATTCAAATATCTGGATGTTCAATTCATTCCGTGTGTCCAACAGTCATATATGCTGGGAAGGCCCCATAGTTCTTCAGCCTTGCTTGGAATGCAAGGTGTGTCTTTTCTGCAGGAATGTCTGAGTTGCACAGTCAGGATCTTTGCTGTTCATTGTTATTTTTATCAGCTCCCTCAGTAACTCTACAACACCAAGTAAAATCTTTGTGGAGGCGAGCAAGCCAAGCAGAAATAAAAATGGACCTGGTTGTACCTTCTGAAGGTCATTCGTGGGTGCCCCAAGGTCACCATCCAGAATGGATCTCAGTATAATTAGCACGAGTTCTTTACTACTTCTTACTTCTAGCCTTTTAAATACATTATAAACACTCTGCAACCTTTAAATATGAGTCGCTCACCTCCACTGGGGCAGACACTAGGGTAGGTGCTCTACTGGTTGATGAAGAGAACTCCTTCCTATGGCTACACATCTTTATGCAAATATTATTGCGTGAGAAAGAAAGGCAGGCCAGAGGAGAAAGTCAAGGACGTGAGGAAGCTAAAAAGAAAAGCTACAACAGGAGTCTGTATGTCCAAACCCGTTTTCAAAGTGTCTGCAGACTCACGTTCCTCCCAGATTGCAGGGCCCACTGAGAAGCCTCCAGGTACCCCAGAACAATCCCACTATTGAAGAACAAGCTTTCAACTCCTTGGTGACAATAGCTCCTGAGCTGAGTTTTCTGTTTGCCTTTTCCATCTTTTCTTTCCTTCTTTTTTTAAACATTCCTCTGAATGCAAATCTAGGCAATAAACCATTCACTTGGGATGAGTTCATATGAGACAGATAAGAGGTGATCCAACAGAGAAAAGATCATAATAATTAACACCTGCAAAGAGGATTTTTCCTGGAACTCTGTCTCTCCCTCTCACGCACACATGCATAGGTTCTTCTCTCAGTGTTGCCTCCTGCCGTATGATTTTAACTCTGCCTTGTAATTCCAGTGAAAATGCCTCCTATTGTAGTTCTCGCCACATTACTGTGTTTAATCTGGCTCTCATCTAGGGTTCTCAAAAGAAGCTCCTCTACAGATTTCAATTCACTGTCCCTAACTCTTTAAAAAATAAAAACAGGTTGACTTTGAAGTCTTGCTTTTGCTCACTCCAGGGACTAAAAGACCTTACACATTTTTTTCCTTGTTTTCTAAGAATAAATCACCGTCTTCATCTTGACTGGTTAAATTGGTGGTTCTCAATCAAGGGTGACTTTGCCCCCCAGGGGACAAACATTTGGAGATGTCTGGGGACAGTTTTGGTTGTCACCGCTGAGGAGTGCTTCCAGTATCTAGTGGGCGGAGGTCGTGGATAACTGCTAAACATCCCACGATGCACAGGTTAGCCCTCACCACAAAGAATGGTCCTGCCCAAAATGTCACCTGTGTTGAGAAACCCTGGACCATAGAGATACAAGAGCAAACTGAGCAGTCACGTTCACACCACCACCTCTTTTTTCCCCACTCATTTATTAAGCAGTTGGAATAAAAATAACCAAGGCCGGGCCCTCTTTTGGATAAATAGGAGTGAGCAGACATGGCAACTGAAGCTTTTCCACCAACCATCCGAGGCCAAACGAGGAGGGTACCCCTGGCATCCGGTAAATCATCCCTGAATGAGTATAAAGACCTCACCATTATTCTGCTTGCTGATTTCAACATTTCGAGTCATGCGATTATGCAGTGATTACCACCCACCCTGGATTTTGGAAGCCCCCATCCTCCACTCACTGGATCCTAAAGGTCAGGTTAAACTTCCCAGCAACCTTCCAGTTCATTCCATCAATCTGAAATCCCGGAGTTCAGCCTGGCGACCATGTCCACCTCTCTTAACAAGGCCATGTGGATGCTTATGTGCGGAGGACACATCACCTTTTTCTAAATCATTTTCAATACAAAAACATTTAATGCCCTCTGATTCCCCCCGCCCCCTTTCTCTTAGCAAGAAGTACAAGGCCACAAACCCTGCTATTCTTGCAGTGGAAAAGAACTTCACAATAGAGGTGAAAACAAATCACAACCACAGACGGCATCATATTTCACAGAAAACTGTGTACGTTTGTCCCCCATATAGGACATACTTCAAAGTAACAAAATAATTTTTTATCAACGGTAGTGTTCCTTCTTCCCATCAGAAGTAGTTTTTCTTCCCCCTCATGGTACATAAATATCAGAGAAAAGTAGTCTGCGAAATATTTACGTCCAGGAGTTCTCTGTTTGTCAGCTGGTATGTGTTTTGGTTTGTGCTCAAAGTGTTGGAAGCTTCAGTTTTCATTTTCTCTCCACCCTCGAGCATTCTTCCCAAATTTATATACCAGTCTTCGTCCATCCACACGTTCCAGAATTTCTCTTTTGTAGTAATATCTGTAACAGAGGAAATTGCGTAAGGTGGCCGGTCAGACTCAGACTTTTGGGCAAATAGCTGGTCGTGCGGCCTTATCGTTTTCAGAGACAGGAAACTCCTCACCTCATAGCCCGGCTGAGTTTTTCGTAGGTCATGCTGCTGTTGTTTTTCTTTTTTCCCCATAACTGAGCCACAGCCTCTGACTTCAAGAACCTGAAGATGCCCTCAGATCGGTCTTCCCATTTTATTAACCCCGGGTTCTTGTCTGGGTTCAAGAGAATGTCACGAATGAATTCCCATAAGTGAGTTCCCCTTGGATCTGATGAAAAGCAGAAAAGGGCGCTTATTAAGCAACTAAGTCACAGCAAAGAAAGGGCAGAGGGAGTGTTGAATTACATCATCTTCCTCCAAGTAGGAGCTACGAGTTCTCCGCTACTCATCTGGGAAGATAGATCGCAGGATCACCAAATATTGGACATAAAAAAGGCATTTGAGAATGAACTAGTGCCATTTTTTATTTTACAAATCAGGAAACCGAGGCACAGAGAATTTAAGTGACTTGACCAGAGTCACATAGCTAACTAGCAGCAAAGCCAAAACTAATGAATAGCTCTTAGGTCTCCTAAGGCAGGTGGAATTTCTTCTAATTATTATTCACAAGTGGCTTGGGATTCATTTCACCATGTTACTTTCCCAGAGAGCAACTTTCAATCACTTTTACCTAGTAGCTGAACCAATTAAATTGCTCCAACCCAGCAACTGTGTTTCAGCCAAATGCAAATCAATAAGGCTCTAGAATTTTAACTTCTAGAATATATGGGGTGTGGGGGATGGTCACAAAGGGATTGGGGGCCCCTATTTGAAAATGAAGCAGCTACTGTAATCAGATTAGCACCCAAATTCAATTTTACTCCCACTGGATTTGTGACACCCCCCCCCCAACCATTTCAGGGGCTGCGTCAGTTCAGTCAATTGGATGACATTTCAATTCCCTATAATTTCTAGGTGATGCCATCTTGATTTCTTGCTATGCTCCTCCCCAATTCCATCTCTGATATTTCATACAGGTTCATAAGAGTTTATTCCTGGGGGACATCCAATTCCCGAAGAGCAGTGTGGAATCTTAAGGGATCTTAAGACTCAGCAGTCGTTCCTTAAAACAATAACCCACAAAGGTAGGTAGAATGATACATCTCAGCTGTGTCTTCCCACTGCGCTCCCTTCCCACCTTTTTTTTTTTTTTTTTTTTTGCTGGGACAGAGGGAAATTGCTAACCCCATGCCTTTGAGAAGTTCTTATTCACTGGGTGTCTCCATTTTAGAATAAATAAGACAGAATGAGGAGGAAATACACAGTAGGGCCACACCTTGAGGCAGAGCTGCAGAGGGGTGACTTTACTGGCAAGCGATGCCTCTGTTTTCTCACTCTACCCAGTCCACAGTGAAGAAATGGAGGCAGCAGGCAGAGGCAGTTATTTGCCTAAAACCAGTGGCCTCCAGTCACGCCCAACATGATGGAAAGACACAAGCACCAACTTACTGTGCTTTTTGGTGTGGCACTTTGCAGGGTGGTCTTGCTCCTTTTTCATATCAGGTGACTCTGCTAAGGAGAAAAATGAGAGCCATTTAATTGACCTGCTTCCTACAATTATCCTTTGCATTCATGCATCCACTCATTTAACCAATATGAGCGCCTACTGTGTGCCTGGCACTGTTTGAGTATGTGGTAGTGAACCAAGCAATGCCATGATAAATGACATGGGGAAAAATAATTGAAGGAAAGAAACAGGGACAGAAGTATGGAGGTGGGAATAATTTGCAATTTAACACAAGGTGGTCACAGAAGATCTCTCTGATAAAGCGACCAGATGTGAGGGAGACAGCCATGCAGACAGCTTGTGGAACAGCCTTCCATGCTTGAGGATAGTAAGTGCAAAGGCCCTGAGGTCAATGTGTGTTTGGTATCTGTGTGGCTGTGAACCAGAGCAGAGGCAGAGGGCTGAGGTTCTGATCATTAATACCTTATGAGACTTTTTAAGGACTTTACTCCAAGAGAGATGGGAAGCCACTGAAAGATTTAGGTCATTGACAGGGTGGG
>CAUYRT010086089.1:0-19105 GCA_963574885.1 Lepilemur ruficaudatus | reverse complement strand
GGAAACAACCCAAGTGGGCATCAATACATGTGCGGATTAATAAAATGTAGTATATGTATACCATGGAGTACTACTCAACCCCAAAACCAATGGTAACCTATCACCTATTGTATTATCCTGGATAGAGCTGAAGCCCATTCTACTAAGTGAAGTATCACAAGAATGAAAAAATAAGCACCACATGTACTCACCATCAAATTGGTATTAACTGATCAACACTTATGTGCACATTTAGTAGTAACATTCATCAGGTGTCAGGCAGGTGGAAAGGGGGAGAAGGAGATGGGTATATTCACACCTAATGGTTGCGGTGCTGTCTGGTGGATGGACACACTTAAGGCTCTGACTTGAGTGGGACAAAGGCAATATATGTAACCTAAACATTGTCCCTTGTAATATGTTGAAATAAAAAAAAATTAAAAAAAAAAAAAGAAAAAAGAAAGGCTCCACAGAGAAGATGAGTAAACTGGTGAAGTTTCCCAATGCCGGGAAAGTAAACATTTTAATTCCTAAGAAACTCTATTTCCATCGTTTAATGTCAATATTCCAAAATTATACTATAGTAACATAGATGCCATAGTACCATCGAACAGTTCCTTTTCTAAATATTTTCCACTACATTAGACAATGAAGATGGTGACATCCTTTCTCAAGAAACTATTTAGTATGTTACTGTATTACACAGAAAGTTGCACACAGAGAATTATCCAGAAATTATTTCAGTCCTCCAGTAGTTTGCAATATAAAATTGTCTAGGAATAAAATTAGGCTGAAAACCTAGAAGACTGTACCTATGGGATGTATATGGTAGAAATGTAATATATTCTTTGTCACCAAGAATGTCTTCAAAATGATATTCCTGATGCTAGGAATCAGGAGAGCCAGCTTTAATCCTGACTCTAAGGTAGATATGGTGATAAAATTGTGGTTAAGATACATTATTCCTCTGGAAGCATCTTCCTTCTTTGTAAGATGATCTCTAAGTTTCCTCTCAACTCTATCTAAAATGTTACATTTCATGATTTTTCGAGAGTAAAACCAGATTTAATTCAATATTATCAAAGTAGAATTTTTTGTCCATCTGATGAGTAAACTCATGGCATAGTTTCAGAGAGAATTGCAAAATGAATCCAACTGTATACAAGGCCTCACACAGCTTGAGAATGGCTCTTTAGGACTGTGCCATGCTCAACCCACATGATTGTGTGTGTTAGCTCTATAATTATATCAACTTTAAAAAAGAAGATGCAATTTCTCTCAACTAAAAATTTTATATAATAGTAAGCTAGTTTCCAAAGCACTCCCCACCCCCCCAGAACCTGGGGTCTTAGGCAAGATGAAAACTATTAAATGCAAAGGAATAAACTAAGAAAAACAGATAGAACAGATATCTTAAGTGTGGTAGGTGAAATTGATTGCCCAAGGCCCTTAGCATTATGAAAGCAGTATATAACATGAGAAATCAATTTTTTTCATAAACTTAGAAAAGATTCTAGAACAGTGGATAAATGTCCCTAATAAATTAAATCTAAATTAAAATTTAACTTCAAGTATGGCAAAAGCATAAAGAATCTGCCACTATACATATCTATCTGTATGTATATATCTCTTTCTCCAGGAGAGAAGTCAGATATCAGAATATATATCTCTTTAGTTTAAAGCAATGCATTTAAACCTTAGTGGACTATTTGCCTTCACATGCAATCTATTATTGCATACTTTTGAGTACTTTTTGAAATTAAGTGAAAGTTTGTAAAAGAAAGATGAACATCCAATTCCCAAAACTTAAAAAACTTAAAAGCAATTCAAAGTGTATGCCCATTTGATAACAGGGGTCAGAGATAAACTCTGTATTATAGAAACTTTATTTTATTTCTTATGTGGAATAACCAGTATAAAATGATAGAAATGCTTCCTGCACCCAACATCATACAAAATTAAGCAAGAGAAAAAACCTTTGCATCTTGTCTGCCTGTAACTATTGCTCCAGAACTACAACTAATCCAGGCCATACCTTTATCCTGCTGTTTGCCAGTCCACCATACAATGTGTAAAAGTTATTTCGTCTTGACTGGTGCAATTCAGCAGGATGGACTTAAACTAATTTGAGTCCTACTCTTCACTACTTGATGGATTAAAGTGAATAAGGACTGATGTAGACGTGTAGGAAATGGCGGATCTCATTGGTTTTATTCCCCATGAACCCACAGAGGGAACAAAAAGAGTGGTTAGAAAAAAAGGGAGTCTGGTGTTTTGGATGTGATTTGCTAAGGCAACTCTTTCTTCTCACCTTTTGTTATATCAAAGAAATGCTTAAAATTGCTTCAATTATAATCCTCTGCACAAAGTCATTGGGGCTGGGATTTAACCAATCAAGGAAAAATAATACATGAAAGGAGCAGGAAAAGGAAGTCATCCAGAACGAGACATTTAAAAAAACCCCAAAAGATGGACCAAATGCACAAGCTTCTAGCAGAGGGGGTGCAAAGAGAGGAAGAAAAGGTGGTAAGAATGAAAATAGACTAAAGATGCAGAAGAATACTGAAAGTAAGGATAGTACAAAAAATACTAAAGATTGAAGCAGGAAGAAAGTAATGCACAAGAGTGAAGCCTGACCAAAAAAAAAAATGACAAAATGTAGAACAGGATCAGTGGAACAGAATAGAAAAAAAAAAGAGAACAGCAAACAAAAAAAACAAAGAAGTAGTATCAAATGGAAAGGGAGCAAGTGTCTAAATTATAAAGTGTGTGTGTGTTTGGGGGGGGGTGGCAGGGGGCAACATTAGGGGCCGGGGAGAGGCGTGTGTGACTGCACAGCAAAGAGCTGCCGAGGGCAGCCATCTTGCTTGTCTTTTGCAAGTGAAGTTTATGCCACTGGAATGGAGCTTGCAAATAGATGTGAATTGTTATACTGGTGTTCAAAGTCCGGCCATAATGTTGTTAGGAATTTGGAACAGTAGTATTAGCCTTAACTAAGTCTACCAACTTTCTTTCACATTAAACCAAAGCAGCTAAATTTACATGCTTTTGCAGTTTGCAAGTTTTTTCAAATGGCATAAACTGGAATTAGGTATGCTAGGAAAATTCTGGGCATTAAAAAAAGGAAGAAAGAAAAAAGAAAGGGAATCTATTTATATTTAAAAAATCTTATACTAAAACAGTCTTATTGTTTCAGTTTGTAGTATTTTTTTTTTTTTAAATCAAGTCCTCTTAAATTTAGACAGTTTCATGGAACTCCAAAAATTCTTGAAATGTGAAAATACAAATTGCTCCTACAAGGACCAAATTGCTAAAATAAAACAAACCATCAAATCACCACCAAAAAGAGCCCTTGTCTAACTTTGGAAATTGCTTTTGGGAAGAAAAAAATTCTGCTTAAAGTTGCTACTAATGATACCAAGAATGACTTGTTACTTAGCAGGTCAAAACAAAAAAAAAAAAACATTTTAAGTAGTTTCTTAACTTTGAGCTAGAACTTGAAACCTAGATATATTTTCTGTTTTTCTGTCTCCTCCATTTCTTCCTTAATAGTCTCTTCAGTAAATTATCCATCGAGTGAAGTTTTATATCTTCAAATTCAACTCTGGTTAGGTGTTCATTTTTGTTTCTCCATGGGAACAAACACATTGCCATGGAAACTGGGTAGCCCAAAATATAGACAGTACAAAGGTTTATAGAAAGAATCAAGCTCAAAACAATGTTAACTGCATAATCAGTGCTAGCTGGGTATTCCACTACCTAGCATATTATGGCATTTCCAAACGAATAACTTGCTTTGGGCCTTATCAAATTTTGGAACAATAAAACAAAAGGAAACTATATTATTTTCTCGGTAAAGAAAATGCAAAGTCTTGTTTTTCATCAAAACAAATTTAGAAATCACAAAACACATTAATTGTGGTGATTATTTACATTGACTAAAAAGGTACATTCAAGATTTCCTTTATGTGTTGAGTGCATTTTGCACACTGACATTGTCTTACATATCATATCTGCTTTGATATGTGCTGGGCCTCAAGTCAGGGAAAGAGAAATAAGGAGGAAAAAAGCAGGTTGAAATTAAAGGTCCAAAAGTGGGGTGAGTCACCAGCATTACAAATCATAATATCCCCAGGGAGTGGAATTGGATTTCTGGGCCAAGAATGACTTAGAAGGGGTGGGAATCTGGTGGGGAGGATATGATAATAGTAATTTCAGGCGGTCCTAGGATTTTACCTGCATGCAAAGGAAGGAAAGAGCCTATTCAGTTGGAAGAACAATTCCAGCCAGTATCTAGGAAACAGGGTGTGAAGTTCAAGGCCAGATACTAGTCAGGGGTAGAGTGCCTGTTCAACAGGTAGTGGTTTAGCTTAGGGCACCAGTTGCAGTATCACAAGTGGAAGATGTCTTCAATGACAGTCATCCAAAAGTGAGGTTTAGGCAACAACATTTTTGTGTGGGACAGTGGCTACAGTTTGCTGGACACTTCAAAGGCACTCTAGATACTGAGCCTAGGAATACATGGGTATTTCCAGACTCCAGTTAATGATTGTGGCTAGAGCTCTTAATATATTGCCTGTTGCATTAGGACTGACTGAGCATGGATGATGCTGGCACAGACAGCAATTGAAAACAAAAAGACGACCTGATTTGCCAAAGATCAACCCACAATAAGAATTCTGCATTTATTGTTTAAAGTTGGCACAATTGTACATAGAAAGAAGCATTTGCAATTCATTGGCAAAGGAAGAATGCTTATGCAGGCCCCACACTTGATTTTAAATTCTTGATAGTATGCTATCCTAGCAATCATTGTGTGCTACCTCTAAGTGAGAAAATGTCCAATGTGACACCAACCTCTTTAATAAAAACAATAAATAAACTTCAGTAAAAGAGCTACCATTATTAAAGAAAATGTGCCTATCTGCCATCTCCTTATCTTGTGTTTTTCAGTCCTGCAGTGGCTGTTTGGCAGAAGCTCAAAGCTACTACTACAGAGAACCAATTTGAACTGAAGTTCATGAAGTCTGAGATCAACAGACTGGCAACTCTTCGGGTTTCAGAAATAATGTGGTCATGCTGTGTGTGTCTCATTGCACTTCTGGGTTATGGTTCATTTAATTTTATGGGATAAAATAGGTCTCTGTTTAAAATAGCATTTTCACCTATAAGTTAGAAACAAATAAAACAAAACTAATTTGGAAGTAAAAACCCAGTGTCTCCTATAACTTGCATATAAATTCCCCAAGCTAAAATTATAGAAATGCTTTCAGTAATATAAAACAGAAGATATGAAAAAATAATTGACAATTGTTATTTTAAAAGGAAGTGGAAATTCTAAAGAGGAAGATGTGAGGCTTAACAAAACACTGGAATTAAAAATGATACAAACAAAGCTAGGAAAGAAGGAAAGTAAACTGGTAAAGGTTTTTACAATACTTGAACACTATAAAATGGAATGGAATGTGTGATGTCCCTCTTATGATTTGGAATTTAAGACAAAAACTGAAGCAACGTATTAGATGCACTCACCGTGACCCTGTTCATAGCAGTCAGGTAACTTGGTGCCTGCCCCCTTTCTCTGCACACAGGTACTTAAAGATTGCTCCTAAGAAAATGCCACCTCAGTGGTGAATGGATATCTTTCTGACAAAATATTATTTAATTATTTTCCTTTATTAACCTGTGAATGAAAAGCACGTTTGCCGTTTCTAATGCAGGGACAGATCTGGGCACTTGGAGTACAGAAACGAGCACAGCACAGCAAGTGAGAGTGATGGTTAAAAGGACAATGACAACTCAGTGCTTTAGAAGCAGGTGTGAATGCTGTCCAAGACAAACTGAGCTGCACACTATTTAAAGTGGTAAGGATCGATTTTAATCCATAATATATTATTGCAATAGGGAAAAGAGTCCAGTGTGAACTGCACTCCACTTCGATCTGTACAGAGATGACCAGTTGTTTTAAAGGGAGAATGAAGGAGTAGGGAGAAAGGTAGGTGGGGTCTCAATAGAGTTTTTTAAGGAAGTGAAATATTCCAAGGAGCAGGAAGAGGGACTGGTGAATGGGAAACTTGTCTAGGTTTGTTAACTGGCGCTGATCAAAGTTCGGCTCCTACCCTCCCACAGAGACTGGAAAACAGGGGTTTTATCTTCAGTTGTTGGCTGGAACAACCATAAATTCTTTTGGCAGTCTTGAGTTTTCTCATGCGGGCACTTTAAGCGGGGATAGGGTCATCCCAAGGAAGCAGTGTTGACCTGTTAAAAACTGCATCAGTGTTTGTTCAACCTATAAAGGCCAAACTTGAGGCAGTGTAGAGAAGAGAGCTCAGAGGGACCTGGCTAATATTTGGTCAAGGAGAGAACCTTTGTCCATACTACAGAGAAAGGTGCCTGGATGGGGTCCCTGAAGACTTCACACAAAAAACATCTTGAGAGAGGCATAAGAGTTTTCCCAGAAAACACAATGGAGACATGTGTGGGGCCAAATGCCACATCCTTTGGCAGGAGTGTAGTCAGAGCACACGACTTGCAGGACAGCAGGCAATGGTATTGAAAGATAGTCGGGAGTAAGGTTATATCAGGCTATTGAGTTTGGATTTTATCCCATAGACTAGTGCTTCCCAAAATGTGGGACTTGTCTCTGGATAACATTTTGGTGGTACAAAGATGAAGCATTAGATCATATTAGGTTACATGATAAAAAAAAAAACCAAAACATTTTCCTTTCAATTATTAATCCCTCTAATTAGTTTAAGGAGAAAGTCTTAGGCTGAGGCTAATCTTTATCTTAAACAGTATTTGCTAATCATCCTTTTTAACAAAGAAGGAGCAGATTTATGTTAAAATAATGATATTACTTTATTTTCATTAATTTTTTGAAAAATTGATTCTTTTCCTTAGTAACTGGTAGTCATTTTCCATTTCAATAAGTAATATGAAGTTTTTTTCCAGACATATTTAAGTAAAGCATACTGAGTCTATTTAAAAGCAAATATTAATTGTGGTGTCAGGAGGAAGAGTTGCGATGACTCCCTTGTTTCTGGGTTGCTCAAAGAGGGGAGTGGGAGTGTCACTACTGAGACAGTAGTTATAGGAAAAGAGCCGGAGGAAAGGAAAGGAACATAAAAATCAAAAATAAGAAATGTCTTGCCTATTATTACCGGATT
The DNA here is from genome assembly GCA_963574885.1 of Lepilemur ruficaudatus. Taxonomy (NCBI): domain Eukaryota; kingdom Metazoa; phylum Chordata; class Mammalia; order Primates; family Lepilemuridae; genus Lepilemur; species Lepilemur ruficaudatus. Next base: position 11,957 of record CAUYRT010086089.1, on the reverse strand, counting down.
TGCAACGAAGTTTATTTAAACTAAGATCCCATAACTTCAGGGACGTACCCAACACACCCTCACATCCTCTCTGATGTGGCCAATAAAAGCATGTCATAAAACAACCTTGTCATTTGCACAACCTGCCTTCTGACAGCCTTGCCTCACTCCCAACCTGCAGAGGTGACTATTTGTGTTTTCGGTTTTTAGTGCAATTTAGTTTTGACCTTAAACGTCAGAGCTTTCTTTGGTCTTCACTGTACTGCTTTCACTTCTGAGCACTTCTGCAATGTGAGAGTCAGCCACGCTTTTGGATCCTTGTGTCTCAGATCCTGACACTTGTGCTCCTTCAGTAACAAGCAGGCTTATAGCTGTGTTCTCTCTCTCAGAAGATGATCCTCCTCCAGCCCCTGCATGGGGGCTCGTTAGTGTGACTGTGTAAAATGTGGCTTTTTAGGTGTTGCACATTAAGATAGCAGAGGTCAGGAAAGCCAAAGTTTCTTTTTCAAACATCAGCCCATCATTCTCCTTTTTTTGAAATTATTTAAAATAATTATTCTTTTGGAGTAAAGCCTTCGATGTTTGTATCTTCCATTCGAAGTAGATTTCTTTTACTTTTGAGCTTCTTTTTGAGGCATGTATCTGAAGCTATTCTCCCTATCTTCTGAGATGCTGTGCTTTATCATATTAAAAAATATATACTGTGTACTGTGTACCATCTCCTTGAAAATGGCTTTTTTCTGTTTAATGCCCCTAGTGAAGTCAGTCTGCCCTTTAATAATTCAGTTGATCCTTTCAAGTCTTAGAGTCTTAGAATAGCTAAATCTTTAAGTGCAAAATTAGTGTAGTAACATTTCCAATTAATTATACTTTATTTGTAATCAAATATAGTACTTCCTTATTTGTAATCAAATATAGTACCTCTTCAACAATTTTGAGAATTTTGCTACATTTTGGAGGTATAGTGTGCTAATAGATGCACATGTTTAAATAAGTAAAGTTTTAAAATTTGTTATAAAACTTGTAGATAGGCTGGGTGCAGTGACTCACCTATAATCCTAGCACTCTGGGAGGCCGAGGTGGAAGGATTGCTTGAGCTCAGGAGTTTGAGACTAGCCTGAGCAAGAGTGAGACCCTGTCTGTACTGAAAGAAAGAAAGAAAGAAAGAAAGAAAGAAAGAAAGAAAGAAAGAAAGAAAGAAAAGAAGAAAGAAAGGAAGGAAGGAAAAAAAAAGAGAAAAAACTTGTAGATATAATTAAACCCAAAAATAGATGTTCCTTTCTATTGATAATTTATTTTTTAGTTAATGGTCTATTTTACTGAAATTTTGACAAAGAAACTCAAGAATTAAAGTCCTGAAAATGGATTAGATTTATAAAAAACACAAGTTCATACTTCCTATATTATATATAAAGAAATATTTTTGTCATGTTAACTTTAACACTTCCATTTTTTAAAAAAGATGAGTCATTTCCTCTGTCTGGGGGATGACTATGAGTGGTAAAAGTCTGGGTACATATGTTAAGGTCACAGAAATTTGTATGTGTACAGGATCTACATTCAGTTTCAAATTTCATCTTGACTTTAAAATAATGATGTTCCGATACATTAAGGGATGACTGAATTAGTAGACAGACATTTGACTATTTCACCTGTTACTATCTCTAGTAGAAATAAGTGATATCCCCCAAGCCTTGCACTTTGAAACTCTTATCCTTGGGTCTATAATGAACCCAAATTCTTACTAAGGAAAAGTCTTCTTACTTAATTTTTGGTCAATTTGTGCATGCAAGAACAAGAATTTATGTTGAAGAGTGATGCCATAGCTATAACAAAGGGGATGTTTAAAAAAACTTATTCATGCCAATATTTAACTCAGCATTTTAGCAGAATGAATGTGGGCTCCACCTAGCTTACTCAATAGCTGTTACTCAGTTTCCTTCAGCCTCAGGATTCCCATTTGTAAATGAGAGATGATAACACATTTTTTGTTTCTTGTGAAAACTAAATTAAAAAGCACATTAAATGTGGTAATAATGGTAAAATGTCTAGGATGTCACCTAGCATATGGTTATTGTTTGTTCCTAAGCCTCCCAACTTATTGTTTGTTCCTTAGCCTCCCAACTTGTCCCCTCATCTTTTCTTCCTTGGAAGACAGAGAAAAATGTTTTCTGTTGAGTGTCATCTACTTCTTAATGGAAGATGACATGCTCCCTCTATGAAGATGCATGACAGATAAGAATGGATAGTGATAGTGACAAAGACCAAACAGATTATGATCTGGGTAAAATATGGACCCCATTAAGCAAATTGTTTTCTGCATTCACATTTAGTACACACATGATGTGATACAGCAATTTTATTTGCTTAGTAGATGGAGAACAGAATTTATTAGGAAAACTCTTGATAAATTTCTCAGATGAAGCAAGTCCTTGCAGGCATGGTGTTGGTCACCTAGGGGTTCAGGAATCATTGTGTGTGTGCCATCCCAATGTGGTTGTTTGCAAACAAGGGAGCAGAGAAGGACAGAATTAATAGAAAAGACGGGTGAGAATGGGAACAAAACAGAGGGAGCAGGAGTTGGAAGAAAGCTAATTTATCTGTGGATAAATTAGTTTCCCAGGCCCACTGAAGTTACTAGACTGACAGAATGTTTATTGTGAGTAGGTTCTCATGGATACCAGAAAAGTGACAGTTTCATATCTAGACCCATGCCAGGCTAACAGACAACACAGATTTTAAAAAGGAAACAGTAGTGACCCAAAAAAGCATATCTTAAGAAATTTACAGACCTCACAGGGAGGATTTGGAGCATCAAGCTCAATGTAATGGTTTGAGTGACACTCATATATATATCTGAGAGAGAAGGTCTTGCATGACATTTGCTTTATACATGGTCACATGACATCATTATGTAGAGTGTTATGGTTTATATTACCACACGTATGACACTCTATGATGTAACATCCTCACTGGAATAATTTAAAGATAGAAATATTTAGTACTTACATTTTTCATAGTAAATATCTTTTCCATATATTAAATAAACAAAGCAAAATCCTTTAATAGAGTTCTAACTCTGAGTTATGCTATAGGTCAAATTGTATTTTCCTATCATGACACGTGGAAATCTCACCTTGTTCCATTTTAACAATTCTTGTCCTTGGTGTCATCATGAAAAGTCATTTCTATACACTGACATTTCTTGGCTCACAAAAGATTTTTCAAACTTACATATATATCTGTAAAGACAAGGATATTCAAATGACTAAAAAGCCAGTCAAATGGAAAGAAAAATATGGGGGCAGAGTGAAAAAAAATTGTTATGGATGGTGACTTTTGGATAAGAACAAAGAAATGGTTGAGTTTCAATGCCATGGCTGGTGGTTATTGATATGATGTGTCATTAAAGATATCTGACTAATTTTTAAAGAAGTATGCATTTTCATATAGTACTTAAATCAATCAAAAGAACCCTGGAGATGTTAGATTTTTACTTTGAATCTTAACAATTCTATATGGCAAAGGCCATATAGAATTTTTAGAAAATGGCATACCTTCTTTCTCACTGCTATGATCTAGCTCAGACTGGGAACTTCTGGATTTCTGTGACAGCCTTCTACTGGTCTCTCAGTTTCCGATCTTTCTCTCCTCCAATGTATTCTCCACAGCTCTGTGAGTGGCGTTTGTAAAGTTGTGCACCCCATTGCTGTTAGGATTGAGCCAAAACTCCTTACAAGGCTTCCAAGGCTCCTTGTTCATCACTCTCCTTTGTTTATACCTATGGACATATTCAGTTTATCACACACCTGTGCTATGGATGCTCATGCATCTTTGGGCTTTTATGTGAGCTGTCTTAAACTTTCTTCTCCATCTCTTCATCTCTTTCCCTTTCACTCTTTTTTTCAGTCCCAGTTTATAAATCCCTTCCTTCAGGAAATATCCCTGAGTCCTCAAGAGAGTTAGTAACGGTTGTCCTTTACTGAGTGTTATTAGAGGGGCTGGAGATGTTTTCATTGAGGTGGGAACATCTGAGTTGAGTTTTGAAAGACCAAAGGACCAGGCTGCAAAAGTAGAGAAGAGAGTTTCAGGAAGGAGAATTGATCTCTGTCACCATGAACAGGAGGTGTGAAGGGACAAGGAGAGTCAAAGGAGCAGATAATAGTTGGTAGAGTGTACAATGTTGGAAAGGGGCTGAGGGTGAGGATTGTTGAGAATAATGAATGTCAGATTGTGATGGATGTAGAGAGGTTTTAGTGCCTTGACAGGAATTTCAACTTGTCAAATAGGTCATAGACATTCATCGACAGAAATTTGAAATTTGCATCATATGAGGCTACATTCTCAGCCTATTTTAGAAAGGGGGGTGGAGATATATATATATATATGTATATATATGTATTATATATACACACATAAATTTTAAAGAGGCTGAGAATGGTAGCTGGGAGACAAGTTTTTGAATAGGGCCATGAGTTGAAACATTTGGAGGGAAAGTGAAAGAAAAAGAGTAGTCACAGTCTTAAAAGTGAAATAACAATCTCTGGCTGTATAGAAAATAGTCATATGAAAAAATCTTGGTAACAAATGCTTGTAGGATTTTAAGAAAAATACATATTTTTTTCTTTAAACTTTCAGAGGAATTACTGAAGGAGATGTGAGATGATGACAGTGTATTGGTCCAGTTTCTGGCTAAAAACAAAATTCATCTCAACTGGTTCAAATGAAGGGACATTGATGTAGTGGTTCTCAACCTTGGCTGGATACTAGAATAGCTCGGGGAGCTTTGAAAAATACTGGTGCTTGTGTTCTACCCCCAGAGGCTCTGCTTTAGTTGGTCTGGTTTGTGGCCTGACCATTGGGATTTTTTAAAGCTTCCAAGCTGATTCTAATGTGCAGCCTGAGTAGAGAACCACAGCTGTCATGAAAGCACTGCTCTCAGAAGTGTAGGCAGTGTTAAGAATTAAGGGATGGGAAGACACCAGCAGCTAGTTACAAAGGAAGCTATGACCACCCTTATGGCAAAAGAACAAAGGAGACAATAGGTCAACCTAGTGAAGGCCGGGCCAGTATTAGATCTATAATATTGGGGTTGGGGGGAATGTAGATACTTCCAGACACTCAGAGCTGAATCAGAGTGTATTAGTTAGGGTTATTCATAGAAACAGACCTGATAGGATGTGCATATGTGCATGTGCAGGTATGTGCATATGCATTTTTTAAAAAAAGGTGATTACAGAAGTTGACAAGTTCAAAATCTGCAGGGTGGGCCTTCAGGCTAGAGACCCAGGAGGAGCCAATTCCATAGTTTGAGTCTGAAGTTGGAAGGCTATTTGTTGCCAGTATTTCCTCTTGTTCTGGGGCAGGCCAGTCTTTTATTTAATCAGGCTTTCCATTGATTGGATGAGACCTATCTACATTATTGAAGACAATCTATTATACCCAAAGTTCAGCAATTTAAATGTTCAGTCTCATCTGAAAACACTCTTACAGGAACATCTGGAATAATGTCTGGGTGGTGTAGTTCATCAAAGTTGATGAATAAAATTAATCACCACACAAAGAGGGAGTGGAGAAGAAATAGCTCAACTTCTTTCTCTCCTTCCTTTGGCCAACAGCCTCCCAGAACAGAACTGATAGAGGAGAATGGGTAAAGGCTCTGGCGGGCAAATGGATGACGTCCTGCACCTGCTCATTTACCAAAGACTTGACTATTATTGGGGAAATGCCTTTTTTATTGTTAGAATTCCAGTTTGGTGAAGTTGAGCAATATTATGACAAACTCATGAATTCATGTTTCAAAAATTATGCTAATAACCTACTGGTTTATGAAAGGATTTTCTTTTTCTTTTCTTTTCTTTTTTTTTTTTTTTGAGTCAGAGTCTCACTCTGTTGCCCAGGCTAGAGTGCCGTGGCATCAACCTAGCTCACAGCAACCTCAAATTCCTGGGCTCAAGCGATCCTTCTGCCTCAGCCTACTGAGTAGCTGAGACTACAGGCACGCTCCACCATGCCTGGCTAATTTTTTCTATATATGTATTTTTAGTTGTCCAGATAATTTCTTTCTATTTTTAGTAGAGACGGGGTCTCACTCTTGCTCAGGCTGGTCTCGAACTCCTGAACTCAAGCAATCCTCCCGTCTTGGCCTCCCAGAGTGCTAGGATTACAGGCGTGAGCCACCGTGCCTGGCCTGATTTTCCAATAACGTTTGCTGAGATGGTTTCTCGTTAGACTAGAATAACATAGAGAGGTTTGTGCCACAAGCACAGATGCAGTTTTTACCAACTACTAAGAGCAATACTTAGATTTATTTTCAGTTTAAAAAATATTCTATTCTATCCGATTTCATATAAGGTGGTATAAATATTTTTTTTCACAATTATAAAAAGTGTTGAGTAGAGAAACAGTTGTATAGTCTTGAATTAATATTAAAAATAAATTAATCATATCTTTAAAAAAAGTGTTGTTGTATATTAAGTATTTTAAATATACAGAAGGAAAGGGCATGAGTATAAAAAAACACAGGTGTAAAGAGGCAGTGTTGACTATACAATCTGGATGACAATCACGATAATCCATGAAATGAAATGTGATTAATGTTTGAAGAAGCAGCTGCAGAAATGGAAAAGAGAACTTTGACTTCTCTGATATTTAGTCTAGGAAGCCTCCCCTGTACGTTGCTTGTATGGTATTAAATCTATTACATAAGTAAATGGAGAAAGAGCATGTTGATATTGATGTCTTAGTGGTACATTCAAGCAGAGCTATTTGAGGGGCAAAGGAAAATTTTGTTTGGAGCCCGAGAAAATGCCATGGGTTTGATGTGTATAGACAGGGCAGTCCTTGTGCACCACGAGCATGCAGTAGCGGCAGTGGATGAGCCATTGCAGAGGAGACGAGCGTGCGGAAGGAGAGTAAACACCGGAGGACGTCTGGGAGCCACTGATGTTTAGAGGTGGATAGAGAACCAAACAGGGAATGAGCAGATAAATGAGAGGAAAACTAGAAGAAAAGGGAGTCAAAATGGCCAAATAAGGAAAGAATCTTAAAGAAGGGGTAGTATCAGGTGTTTAGGAAGACAATGTTAATCTTAGTGAGAACAGTTTCACTAGTTGGGGTAGAAGCTGCACTGTCGCAGGGTGAAGAAGGAATGTGAAGTGAGCAACTAGAGACAGCAAGGACAGATAATTCTTTTAAGGAACGGGGCTATGGACGAAACAAAAGGGATTGGTGCTGGAGGGAGTAAAGGGAATTTTCTTTTTTACTTTTTTCTTCTTTTGTTTTTTGATGGGACAAAAATGTTAGAATAGCCATTTGTCATCAGAGTTGAAGATTTTGGAGGTGAGTTATTAATAATTCCAGGGGTTGACTAGCCCCGTGGTATGACGTTGTAAGTGCACTGTAGAAGTTGAACGGAGGTAAGGATCTTTGGCACAGAGGAGGTCAATTGAGAAGCTAGGATGTGGGGTAGGATGTTGGATAGGTGAGGATGAAGGCTGTGGGTCAGATGACAACGTTCTCATTAAATGTCAGGGAATTGTCTGATGGTTAGAAGATGAGGGCAGCAGGTATGGGTAAAGGGATATAAGGCCAGACAGCATAAGCTTAAAAGGAGAAGGGGCTTTTTGAACAAAAGAAAATGTGCATGAGCAGGAAGTGGCATTAGGGAGCCAGGAGGATTAAACCCTGAAATGCTGACTTATGGGAGAACATGCAGCCCTTATTAAAGGAGAGAGAATTAGGAAGAATTGATCTCCTGTCTAATTGAGGTTTATGTTTTATTAAAAACAGCATGCAGGACGTGCTCTGGGAGAGGTTAAGGATTTAAGGATGTAGGACATATTGGGTTGCTTGTCTGGTTTTCAGAATGGAAGATTCCAAAGACCTGTGCAAGGGTCTGGAATCAGAACAGAATTAGAAACACCTGAAGGGAAAGGAACAGAGGGAAGGTGGGATACTAGGGCCGGAGAGCTTGGTCTGTGGTGACTAAGGGGGCTAGAGAAGTAGGGAGTTGTAGATTAGACAGAAATGACATACATGGGATTCCAAAAAATGAACAGAAATTTGATTTCAAATAATTTTGTTCATGACATAAATCTAAGTTTCCAGCTGTCTGACTTCACAGGTATTTCTTCTATTGCTACTGAACTGACACAGCATACCAGGAAGCCATGGTGGCCATTAGGGCCTCCTGTTTCTTCTTACCCATTAGCATGTGCCAGTTGGGACCAGGCTTTAGGGGAATGAATAGTTGTTACAATTAGTAACAGCCAGTATAGCACATATGACTAAGTGTAGTTACCATATTTTGGCCACTTATGCCTGAGTAGGACCTATGGGAATCCTCTAAATGCTCATAAGAAACCCATGGTTGATTAGTGGGCTTGTTGAGGAATGCTTGTTTCCATCTCTTTTCCCATAAGAGTTAGCTGAAATTCCCCAGTTAGCCTCAATAACACAGAGAGAGTCCCTTTCAGTTCTAAGAGGAAAGAAATAGGGATTTTCCAGGGGAGGGAAGAATCCCCTTTCTCTGCCCCACCATTGTTCATAATCATAAACAAGGGACAAAATTCCTCAGGTCAGGGCATGTATTTTGTAGCTCATACCGGAACACATACACCGTCATTTCAGAAACTACAGCCAGGTATTTACTCCTTATTGAGGTTTTATGTATTGATTTCTTTCTTATCTGACAGATTATGAGTCTTTTAAAAAGTTCCACAGACATATCATTTCTTTTTCAGATGTGACTCTCATAATATTTGCTTCTTGTTTTTCACTTCTTGCTTTTCCCCCAAATCTAAGTTGGCAGAGAAAATACTTTGGACAGTACAGGCAGTATTTATAGGCAAGTAAAATCATTTCTGTCAATGGACATTTATGGAACACCATAGGGGAAGCACACTCCTATTGTGTTTGAAATGGAGGGTCATCAAATAGAATAATCCATAAGCAAATAATGCAGAAAATAGAATTGTTAGCCATCTTCCATATCGACTCTTCAATATATACATTAGGGTATATTTTGGTACTACTGAGAAAAAAATGTAAAATTACATACATGCATTGAGCAAAAAGGGGGACAATGGTCCTATATCATATTTCATCTCCAATTTAGAAAGCATTTGATGAAAATTTTATGTTCATCCCACTAAGTCTTTGTATTCATTGCAAGTATAAGAAGCTATTGATGGCCCTTAAAAAGGCTTTTTCGGGCATGAGAGGATTCTGGAAAGATGGCAGTGTAGAAAGCACCAGGAATTCATCTTCCCATCCAGACAATTACAGTGGCAAAAGTCTGTCTAATGTAACTATTTTGGAAATCTGGAGTCTATTGAAAGTTTGCAGCTTCCAGAGGAAGGTTTGCATGGTAAATTGTGGTTAATTTTATTCAATGCCAGTTGTTAGCTTGGCAGCAAGTATGCATTCCCCACTTTTCTCAGCCCTGTGGCAGGCAGTTGGGCATGTATTTCTGGAGCAGCTTACACAGAGCTTGCAGGAGCCCAGGGGAACAATAAAGATTCTATCCCCAAATATTGGAGATCTGTGTTCTAGTCACCGATTGCTGCTTCTGATTATGGAGGTATGAACACAGAGGCAGGCATCTGTTATTGTTGTACCTCTCTGTATTATTCGAAGCCTCTCTCTTTTCAGATGAAGTGACTTACAGAAGATTTAAAGGTTGGTATTCTTTCCCCATTCATTATTCTCCTTTTCCCCTTTCAAGAGTCAGGCATAAAAGAGTAGAATATTCAAAAGCAACTGCATATATGAGAAAATCAGAAAGTTATCATAATGCCAGGGACAAGAGGAGGCTCTGAAAAGACCTTAAATTTACACATCAAGGTTGATCCACAGCACAGGTACAGCCCACAGCAATCAAAACAAAACAAAAACTCCAACAAACTCTGAATAAAGGAAAGAATCTGATTTTTAGAATTACTACATTGCTAGATTCAAATGTCTAGTTTTCAACAAAAAAATCACAAGGCATACTAAGGAACAGGAAAGCATTTTCCATTCAAAGGAAAAAATAAGCAAACAGAAAGAACGGATGGCAGATCTACTATACAAAAACTTTTTTAAAGCAATTATCTTAAAGATACTCAAAGAACTGAAGGGAAGTCAAGAAAATTGACATATGAACAAAATGGAAATATCAATGAAGACGTGGAAAACCTAAAAAGAGACTAAAAAAAAAATCCTTAAGTTGATCGCATTAACAGAATGAAGGAAAAACCCCATATGATCATTTCAATAAATGCAGAAAAAGTATTTCATAAAAGCAGATTTCATGATTAAAAAACATTCAACAAGCTAGCAATGGAAGAAATGTACTTCAACATAATGAAAGTCATATAGCAAACATTGTACTCAGTGGTGAAAGATTGAAAATGTTTCCTCTAAGATAAGGAAAAAGGCAAGGATCCTTGCTTTTTTCAATTCTATTTATCATAGTACTGGAAGTTCTAGCCAGAACAATTAGGCAAGAAAACTATATAAAAGGCATCACAATTGAAAAGAAAGATTTAAAAAGAACTGAAAAGGAAAATAACAGAAAATGATCTGTTTCCAGATTATATAATTTTATATTAAAAAACCAAAAGTTTCCATAAAAATTATTAGAACTAATAAATAAATTAAGCAAAGTAGCACAATACAAAATGAACACTGAAATCAGTTTTAATATATACTAATAATGAACAAAACTGATGAAAATCAGTTTTAATATATACTAACAGTAAACAATTCAGAAAGAAAATTTTAATTGACAAAACAATAACATCAAATTAACAGCAACATCAAAAAGAATAAATTACTTAAGAATTAATTTAACCAAGTAGGTGAATGACTTGTGCAATGAAAACTATAGATCATTACTGAAAGAAATTAAAGAAGGCATAAATGAATGGAAAGGCACCTCAAGTTCATGGATTAGAAGATTTAATATTGTTAAAATGCCAATATTACCCAAAGTGATCTACAGATTCAATTCAATCTTGACCAAAATCCAAATGATGTTTTTGGCAAAAAAAGAAAAATCCATTCTAAAATTCATATGGAATCTCAAGGGACTCTGAATAGCCAAAACAATCTTGAAAAAGAACAAAATTGAGGACTGCTACTTCCTCATCTCAAAATTTATGACAAAGCTACAGTAATAAAAACAGTGTAGCACTGGCATGAAGACAGACATACAGACCAAGTGAATAGAATAGAGAGCCTAGAAATAAATCTTCACACATATGGTCAAATAATTTTTGACAGGCAATCAAGACCATCCAATGGGGAAATGATAGTCTTTTCAACAAATGGTGCCAGGAAAACTGGATATCCACATGCAAATGATGCTGGTCCCTTACTTAACGCCATATACAAAAGCAAATTAAAAAGGAATCAAAGACCTAAAACTATAAAACTCATAGAAGAAAACAGGCCAAAGCTTCATGACATCGGATTTGGCAGTGATTATTTGGATATGACACAAAAGGCATAGAGGCAACAAAATAGAGACATCAAAAATACATATATAAATATAAAAATCTGAAAATATATATACATACAGAAATACAAAAATTTTTTTTGTTCGTTTATGCTGAGAGCTAGAATTCACCTTTCTTCTATATTGATAGTTATACCAGCACCATTATTAAAAATGTCATTGTTTCTTTTTTTTTTTTATTGGGGGAAAACTACAAAGCATTTACAGTACAATGTTTATAGTCACAATTTGTAGTGAGCTGATTTCCCAAAATATATTATCACTCAAGTTGACTTATCTTGTTACATTCAAAAACCTACTCTGTCAAAGTAGTCCAGAGAGTACATACATAGTGCTCTAACTGTATCTACATACAACCAACACTCCATTTTAAGTGTACAATTAAATGATTTTCAGTGAATTTACCGAGGTGTACAGTTAATCACATGAATCAGTTTTTGAGGAATTCCTTTCCCCTATTGAGACCCCTAATTCC
>CAUYRT010086088.1:0-58081 GCA_963574885.1 Lepilemur ruficaudatus | reverse complement strand
TTGCCCAGGCTAGAGTGAGTGCCGTGGCGTCAGCCGAGCTCACAGCAACCTCAAACTCCTGGGCTCAAGCAATCCTTCTGCCTCAGCCTCCCAAGTAGCTGGGACTACAGGCATGAGCCACCATGCCCGGCTGATTTTTTTTATATATATCTTTAGTTGGCCAATTAATTTCTTTCTTTCTATTTATAGTAGAGATGGGGTCTCACTCTTGCTCAGGCTGGTTTCGAACTCCTGACCTTGAGCGATCCGCCCACCTCAGCCTCCCAGAGTGCTAGGATTACAGGCGTTACTGTTGTATTTTTATTGCCAAATTGTCATGAGTTTTCTCACCGTCTTCCAATACATTCATATAATTTTGTTTGTTCAATTTTATGATGTTATAGACTAGGTTAATAGAAATTATGATTGTGTACTCCTCAATTCCCTGATTTGTATTTTTATACAAATCAGGGAATTTACTTACTTATATTAATTTGTAATTTTTTCACCAACCATCCTAAGTGACATCAGCCTTATCTGATTTTGTTTGTTTTTAATTCTTTTCTTTTTGTCAAGTTTTATATTAGATTTAAACTCAGCTGTGACATGAAATGGGAAACTTTCTATTTGTATCTATGGCCTGGAATAGCACAACCAAGCTTAATATTAACCATTCCTTAACAGCTGTATAAAATGTGATTCATATACCATACAATTCACTGTTTTAAAGTATAAACTGGACTGGGTGCAGTGGCTCATGCCTGTCTCTAATCCTAGCACTTTGGGAGGCTGAGAAGGGATTATCACTTGAGGCCAGGAGTTCGAGACCAGCCTGGCCAACAGAATGAGACCCCATCTCTACAAAAAATAGAAAAAAAATTAGCCAGGTGTGGTGGCATGTGCCTGTAGTCCCCGATACTCGGGAGTCTGAGACAGGAGGATCACTGGAGCCCAGGAGCTTGGGGCTGCAATGAGTGCATGAGGCCAATCCACTCTAGCATAGGCAACAGAGGGAGACCTTGCCTCAAAAAATAAATAAATAAACAAATAATAAAGGGCAAGCTTGAATGGCTTTCGATATACTTACATAGTTGTATAATTATCACCACAATTTTAGAACGTTCTCATTATCTCAGAAACACCATACTCCTTAGCCTTCACCCTAAACCCTCCATCCTCATTCTCCTGGCCCTAGGCAATTACTAATCTACTTTCTGTCTTTGTAAATTTGCCTATTCTGGTGAGTTCATATAATCATACAATATATGTTTTTTTGTGACTGGCTTCTTTCCCTTAGCATAGTTTTTCACGGTTTATCCGTGTCGTAGTATGTTGCCGAATAATATTCCTTTGTATGGATGTGATACTTTTTTATCCATTAAGTAGCCAATGGACATTTTAGTTGTTTCTCTTTTAGGGTGATTTTCAATAATGCTGCTATGAGCATCCAGGTACAAATTTTTGTGTGGACATACGTTTTGTTTTTCTTGGCTATACACTCAAGGAGTAGAATTGCTGGATCATACAGTGCCTCTGCCTTTGGCCATTTGAGGAGCTTCCAAACTTTCTTCCATAGCAGTTGCACGATTTACATTTCCACTAGCCACGAATGGGGATTCAAATTCTCCACATCCTCGTCAGTACTTGTTACTGTCTTTTTATGATAGCCGTCGTAATGACTGTGAAGTGGCATGTCCGTGGTTTCCTTCGCTTTTCCCTGATGGCTGATGATGTTGAGCATCTTTTCATGTGTTTATTGGTCCTTTGCATATCTTCACTGAAGAACTATTTAGATACTTTGCCCATTCTTAATATTTTATCTTGTTATTCAGTTGTGATAACTCTTTATATATTACAGATATAAGTCTCTTATCAGATAAATGATTTACAAAAAATTTTTTTCCATTCTGCGGGTTGTCATTACACTTTCTTAATGGTGTCCTCAGTGTCTGTTCTTTAAAGTAAGGGAAAAAAGATGTTACCTCTTTCTGGTGACTTTGCAGCTCTAATCATTTTTTCAATTTTTCTACTGGTGATCTGTCTAGTCAAATATCTCAGTTTTTCTTAGTTTGCCCCATAAATATTTATAATTTTTGTCAATTAAAAATAAACAAATAATGAAAAATGAAAGGTTTTAAAACTATAATTTTCTCTAAATACCATCTTTCATTCCCAGGCTCATTAATCAATCCATGAAAGCCAAATTTCAAGGATCGACTATGCACTGTATTGCTTTACTCCAAGTTCCTGGCCTCTCACATGGTTCATTGTATATTTTCCAGACTGCAGAGGAGGGATCCCCATGCCAGTTCCCTCTTCAGATCCTGAATAGAGCTGTCTGTCTTGGATAAAACCAGTACTTGCGAATTTCACTGCTTTATGCCTCAAGGGATTAATAACACAGGCTTTGAGTCACTTGTTAACTCTTTACTGCATACTTTAAGAATTACAGCTTGCTAATGTATCCATCATTTAAAATTTTACTAGTTCTTATATTCCTGCAGTGCTAAGTTTTGGAAATAAATATGAATTTAATGATGTTTAAGAATATCAGGCATTTCTTGTTCTTTGTATTTTGTTCTTTTTTCTTTTCTTTTCTTATGTTTTTATGGAATATAATTTATGAAAATTAGAAGAATTGAAGCACACATATAAACATATTTAGGTTCATTAAAATCTGAATATATCAAACTGTACGCACATTGATGGCCACTTTTAGAATTACTTGATATTTAAATCAACAGTCTTAGAATTCATTACAGCTGAATTCAACCTAATGGTATTAAAATGCAATATACCATTTTCTATTTGACTGAGATTCAAATTAGAGGAGACATAATTTTTATCAAAGTCAATTAGGAGCTTTACAGAAACCAGTTCAGAACATGTTGTTCCATCAAAAGGATCTCTGACAAGCTATGTGATAACGTGCCAATAGTAATTTATAATTAGCACAATTGGATACTTAGTAGCTACTGTTTAAATAACTTACCAAAAGCTGATAGACAGTGTATTTAAATCTCTTAAATAACTAAGAATTTTGTTTTGTGTTAGGTTGCATATCACAGAAGCAAAAACCTACCTCAAAAGTATCCATTTTGAATCGTTAGTAGTGTGGCTCTATTGATCACAGCTTTTTAATGTCTATAGTGCTAATGTGTGTGGGTTTAAGAGTTTTCAGTATGGTATCTATGATACAAAGAATGATACATTCCCAGTCGAATGAATACTTATAAACAGAAATATGGAGCAAAAAATCACAATTATCCTGTTTTCAGAATGTATTGTAAATGCAGAAAGACGAAGGTGTGTTTGCATGTGTGTGCACATGTGTATTTGAGAATATTCAGGCTAGTGGATAGCCACAGAATGTGGGAGGATGCAACTATGTTAATAAAATACCTACCAGAATAGAAAGTGCCTTGATCCACTTGACAGATAATCTTTTTTAAAAAATTATAGTTAAAGTAACATTTTGATTGGAGTAGCTATTTTCATATTTAGTCTAGTGGAATAGCCTATTTTTGGATTTTTTTCATAGATAACCAATCATCATTAAAATTGGTAGTTAGTACCACATATATAATGATAAATATCAACTTAATGTTATACCTCCATTTTGGCGAATTAAGAGTAAAATAAGAATATCAATAATGAATGTATTTAATAACTTACTGACAAGAAAAACTAAATTGAGAATAAATACTAAAAGAGAAAGAACCTTTGTATACCTGGTAGATGGAGATTAATCTTTCTATTAAAATTTTAATTAATAGTAACAAAGATGTTTACCATTTTAATTTTCAAAACCTGGAGAGGATATAGTGAGAATTCATTATACAGAGTGTATCTCAATATGTGTTTTGAGAACTTTTGTTCTGTGAGATATTCTTTGAAAAGAGGTTGAGTAGATAAGTTTGTGAATCAAACTTGCTGCCCCATGGTTCCTTTTTATGTTCTTGATCTACACTTATCTAGTGTAGACTCTAAGAACACTTACAGAAAAAAAGTGATTTAACTTTGTTTGTTTGTTTTTTCTTGTTTTTTTTTTTTGTTGTTGTTGTTGTTGCTTCCAGAGACAAGGTCTCACTCTGCTGTCTATGCTGGAGTGCAGTGGCACAATGATAGCTTGCTGCACTTTGAAATCCTGGGCTCCGATGATCTTCCTGCCTCAGCCTCCCAAATAGCTGGGAGTACTGGTATGTACCACCATGCTGGGCTAATTTTTCTATTTTTTGAAGAGATGAGGTTTCACTATGTTGCCCAGGCTGGTTTTGAACTGTTGACCTCAAGAGATCCTTCCAACTCAGCTTCCCAGATGATTTAACTTTTAATGAATCAGTTTATGTTTGACAAAATTAGTGTCATGCGGAACACACATTTGGATATTCTCCCATAACAAAATTCTATAGCTTTATTATTACTCATGCTCTGATTTCTGATGCTGATAGACATCAATATTTAGCCATTTGTCAAAATGGTTGAGGGGAAAGGGGGCTAGCTAATCCATTTTGCATGATAAAATGTCACAAATTATACATATCTTTTTTGTATCAAATAACTGAACCCGAATTCTATTTCTCATGAAGTGCTGGCTATTTTATTCTTAGAGATTTTAAAGCAGCTTATATATACATATAATATGTAGCACAACTCAACTCAATGTTTTAATGTGGAAAATAACATATAAAGCTTTTAAGGTACACACAAACACAATTTTTAAAACATTAATACCAGTACACTCATTAATCATGTTAAGAAATACAATTTACCATAACAGTATTAAACAAGTTCTCATTCATTCCTCAGTGATTGCATTGCCCTACACTCCTGATTAGAGTTAATTACTATAATAAATTTTGTTTCAGCGTTGACTGAAAAGTTTTTGGAGCTTCACCTCCTATATATTCCCCAATAGTATTTATAGCCTTGCATTTATAGCCTTATTGAGGTCTAATTGATGTCATAAATTTTACCTATTTTAAGAGTATATTTAAATCAGTTTTGGTTGATTTATAGTTATGCACACATTCCCCAATACAGTTTTAAAATGGTTCCATCACTTCTCAAAATTTCCCTCTTGATGATTTGCAATAAATTCCAGCATCTACCTTCAGTCCCAAGCAACCCATAATCTGCTTCTTTCTCTATGGCTTTTTCTTTTCTATAAATTTTATATATACAGAATAATACGTACAGAATGTATATAGGATAATATGTGCTTTTTTATGGCTTATTTCTCTTGACAGATTTTTTGATGTTCATTCGTGCTTAGGTATGAATCCATGGTTCATTCTTTTTTGTTGCTGGGTAGCATGCCATCATATAGATATGATATTTCTCCATATTTTTTTTCTCCATTTACCAGTTGAAGATGTATAGCCTCAGTTTTTGTATATGGCTAATCCTGTTTATGAATATCCATGTTCAAACCTTTGTGTGAACATGTTTTCATTTCTCGTGGTTAGACACCTACGAGTCGAATTGCTGGGTGATATGGTAAGCATGCTGAAACCATTGGACAACCACATGCGACAAAATGAATCCAGACACAGAACTTACATCTTCCACAAAAATTTACTCAAAATGAATTATAGACATAAATGTAAAATGTAAACTGTAAAGCTTCTAGAAGATAACAAAAAAGAAGATTTAGGTGGCCTTTGGTTTGATGATAAGTTTTTAGATACAACACTAAACACAGGATTCGTAAAAGAAAAAATTGATAAGTTGGACTTCACTAAGATTAAAGACTTCTGCTCTGCAAATACGTTGTTAGGAGTGGAAAGAAAAGCTACAAATGTGACAAAAATATTTGCATAGACATGTCTGAAAAAAGACTGTTACCCAAATGTACAAAGAACTCTTAAAACACAACAGTAAGAAAATAAAAACTTAATTTAAAAATGTGCCAAAGATCTGAACAAACACCTCATCAGAGAAGATATAAGGGTAGCAAATAGGCATACGAAAATATGCTCAACATACTATGTCTTAAGAGTCTACAAATTAAAAAAAAAAAGAGAGAGACACCACTAGAATGCCCATTAGAATGACTAAAATCCCAAACAGTGACCGTACCAAATGTCAGCATGGATGTGGAGCAAGAACTCTTATTCACTGTGAGTGGGAAAGTAAAATAGCACAGCCACCTTGGAAGACAGTCCGGCAGTTTCTTACAGAGCTAAACATAGTTTTATCATACTATCCAGGAACCATGTTCCTAGATATTTAACATTTGCAAATGGGTTGAAAACGTGTCTACACAAAAATTCCCACATGAAAGTTTAGAGCAGTGTTAGTCATAACTGTCAAAAACTGAAAGCAACCAAAATATCCTTCAATAGGTAAGTGGATCAACTGTGATAAATTCACACAACATAATAATATTTGGCCATAAAAAGAGATATAAAATCTTAAATGCATGTTGCTAAACGAAAAAAGCCAGTCTAAAAAGGCTAAAAAGTCTGTGATTCAAATTATGAAGTTTTGGAAAAAGTAAAACTATGAAGACAGTAAAAGGATCAGTGGTTACCAGGGGTTTAGAGAGAGGGGAAGAGGGACGAAGAGATAGAGCAGAGGAAAAGGGAATTTTTAGGGCAGTGAAACTATTCTGTGCGATACTGTAATACATGACATTACGTATTTTGCAAGACACATAAAATTATACAACACACACAAAAAACCTTATATAATTTATGGACTTCAGTTAGTAGTAATTTATCAATATTGCTTCATCAATCATAACAAATGTACCAGACCAATGCAAGATGTCAAAAAAATAGGAAAACTGTGGGCAGGGAGGAGTACATGGGAACTCTGTACTATCCGCTCAATTTTTGCACAAAAAAACTGTCCAAAAAAAAATAAACCATTTTTTAAAAAAAGTCATGCCCTGGAATAGATAAAATGTAAGAATGTATATATCTGGCATGAATGAAAAATGGTATGTTTGAATTAAAATTAGGGCACTCACTGTTTATGCCAGGCTGAGATATTATCAAAGAGCTAGAATAAACTAATCCAAACGGCCTTCAAATGTCCACTTAACGTAACTTAAACTTTTTGACTACTGTTAAAAACTCAACAATTATGATTCTAAACCATTTGATTATGACTTATAAATAAATTCTAGAAAGATTAGAATTCCTAGTGATAAAGTCCTGCTTAATAAAATGAAGGATAAGCAATTGTTAAGAATTCCTGGCAGAGAGCAGGTGAAAGTGTCAGGCACTGAAAGTTCATAAACTTACGTTTGCTATCTCACTTTAGGTTTGTGCTATGGGATTGAACTCCAAATATGTTAGACAAAATATAGAGAAATGTTTGCCCAGGTGATTTATTATCCTGACATAACTCTGGAAATAAGGGAACACACATGATTGGCAAAGAATGAATCTACTCAGGATGTCTTACAGGATTCAATTCATTCAAATATTGGGCCCAATGTCACTTTCTCAGTGACGTATACCCTGGCCTCCCTTTAAAAATTATGAATCGTTCCCATCAGAGCACTCTGTACCCTCACCCTGCTCTAAGATTTCCTACCGTACTCTCACCTACTAATTTACTGTGGAATGTACTCATTTGGTTAATTTTATCTTTTATTTCCCTCGGTTCCCTACTCCCCACACTAGATTGTCAACCTAACGTGGCCAGAACTCTTTTTGTCTGCTATGTTCTCTTTACCTGCTTACGTATTTTAAGTACTTAACTTACATTTTTTGAATCAATGAATGAGAAAAGTGATCTCGGGCATGGGCAAGTTTCATGAAGGAGCTTCGTGAAAGAGGTGGGATTGAGGCCACTGATGCCGGTTCTAGCAGGAAAACAAAACAGAAAAAGTTGCAGCATCCAGAAGTATGTTCCAAGAAAAAAGTAGTGGAAGGTGGAATGCACTTGAAATGCTTGGGGAAATCCATAATAGAACAGAATCCTAGTGTCAGGAAAAAAAGAGAGAAATAGCCATAGGTAAAGTCATATTGTAGAGTGTCTTGAATGCAGTAACTGTTTCTTCCAGCTCTTAGTTTAGTGTGGTCTTTATGTTAACTTGTCTACTATATCATACATAGGCCACGGTATAGGCAATATGCTCTGAACAATTACAGCGACAGGGTCAATAACTATATAGCTCCCTTTCAACTGTTAGAATAAAAAAATAATTATTTGATTCATCCTAAGAAAATGACAAGGTTGTTAAAAAACAGAAAAGAAACTCTGAATTTGTGTTTCCTCTGTACTTTTCTTTTTTCTCTGAAATCGCCAACTTTATAGTGTTTTTTTAAAATCCATCCTTCTCTACAAATTTACTTGTGTGAAGGAAGGTCGATGTAGCTTTTATGGCACACGGGATTCTGAGCCTACAAGACGCTAGAGTAAATCACAAGAAGGAAGCAGAAGTAGCTTCAGGTAAAGACATTATCACCTCCTGTTTATAGTCGCTTGTTCAGTGTGTTGGACCTTAAGAACTTTTATAATTTTTCTCAGAACATTGGCTATCATATATTGTATTTATTTAAAAGTTAGAAACATGAAACACCTGGTTAATATGCAAAAGTCTTGCCAAGTGTCAACGGAAAGGAGCCTTTCTGCAGAGCACTTATTGAAAACTGTGAAGGGCAGCCGCTCTGGGTGTTATTTCAGTAGAAGTTTTGGAACTGAGTTGGCCCAGTGTACCTGAGTGTCAAAGACAGACTTCCCTCAAAGCTAGTACTGCTAAATCCTGTACCAGCCCATCTGTCCTCTCAATCAGCAAGGTCACCATAAAGATGATTTTTGAAATAGACAAAGAAAAAGAAAAACTGATCTTCTTATTTCTATCTGGCTATAAGATGTTCACCCTTGTGTAATAGTCAAGGGGGACTAGCCTGTCCCCCTTGACTAGGGGTGAGGCTGCTAGAACTATGGACCACGGGCCTGGATACCTTCTGTTGGGAACACTGTCTTCATTCCTGGGATTTGGAGCAAATGGCCAGGCAGTGTTTGCACCTAGAATAACCTGTGCTATAATATACTTTTTCTAAGAGAAAATTAACATTCTCACATGTCATTTACATTGCTGACACACAATTTATCTCCTCTAGAATGTTTCCTTTAAGACATTTAATAAATTAAATGTTAATTAATTAGTTAACTATGAACTCCAGTAGTAGCAAGATAAAAATTTATATGAGCTTGAAATTCTTAAAAGAAGTTCTTTACAAATAAGATTGAATACCAAACAGGCTTCCGTGTCCTTTGAGAGAAAGATAAATCTCTTCCTTCTCTGGTTCTTACTATCCTGCTGCCTAATCTTTTTCCTCTCCCACCCACAATCTAGCTTAATAGTAATTTATTTTGTAGGTACAACTGTCCCTCAGTATTCGTGGAGGATTGATTCCAGGAACCCCCAATAACCGAAATTCACAGGTGCCTAAGACCCTGTTATAAAACTGAGTATTATTTGCATATCACCTAGGCACATCCTCCCATATATTTTAAATCATTTCTATATTACTTATGAATACCTAATTTAATGTAAATGTTATATAAATAGTTGTTAAACTGTATTATTTAGGGAATAATGGCAAGAGAAAAAAGTTTGTACGTGTTCAGTACAGACATAATCATTCATTTTTTTATCAAATATTTTCAATCTGTGGTTCGTTGAATTCACAAATGCAGAACCCACAGATGCAGAGCACCAACTCTCTCTGTAGGACCAGGTTTCTTTTCCCCTCTCACAGTGAAAAGAGCGTACCTACAAGTATTAACAGTGTGAAAGAAAAAGTCCCGAATCTTCTTTTTGATTTTCCTGGTTCACTCTCAGTTACAAAATGGTGAAGTAGAAAGAACACTGAATTAGGAGACAGAATATCATTACTAGAATCCCAGTTCTTCCATTAGCTAATTATATGTCCTGGGGCAAGTCATCTAATCCCAAGAGCTTTAACAGAAATAATCCCATTTTTTCTATTTTTGCTTTTGTTTCCTATGCTTTTAGGGTCATATCCCAAAAGTCATTGCCCAGATCAATGTTATGGTGTTTTCCCCTTACGTTTTTTTCTAGTGGTTTTACAGTTTCAGATCTTATGTTTAAGTCTTTTATCCATTTGGGGTTGATATTTATATATGGTGGGGGATAAGGGTTTAATTTTATTCCTCTGCATGTGTATATCCATATTGACTTTTTCCTAACACCATTTATTGAAGAGACTGCCCTTTCCCAATTGTGTGTTCTTGGAGTCTTTGTCAAAAATCAGTTGACTACAAATCCATGGATTTATTTTTGTGCTCTCTGTTCTAGTCTAATTTTCAGTAGCATAACATTTCATTTCCTGGTTCCTCATTAGCAATAGATTCGCATTTTGTGTGTTGTCAGTGAAGCTATAAGGAGATTTAGACATATACATATGGTTCAGTGAAGATAGATTGTGAATTATCATTTTCTTTTATTTTTATTTTTATTTATTTATTTATTTATTTATTTATTGAGACAGAGTCTCACTCTGTTGCTCGGGCTAGAGTGCCGTGGCGTCAGCCTAGCTCACAGCAACCCCAAACTCCTGGGCTCAAGTGATCCTCCTACCTCAGCCTCCCGAGTACCTGGGACTACAGGCATGCACCACTGTGCCCGGATAATTTTTTCTATATATATTTTTAGTTGGCCAATTAATTTTTTTCTATTTTTAGTAGAGATGGGGTCTTACTCTTGCTCAGGCTGGTTTCAAACTCCTGACCTTTAGTGATTCACTTGCCTCAGCTTCCTAGAGTGCTAGGATTACTGTAAATTATCATTTTCAAAGAAATTTTAATGTCCTTAATTGTTTTCATCAAGTTTGTTCCATCACTTTCATTTTTAGAGTGTTTGAAGATTATTTACAAAGTCTCTCAATAGGTGACCCCATAATTGATTTTTCTCATTTGTATTCAAATGAAATACATATACATAATATTATGCACTTATGATGAAATTTGAAATATTATTTCAAGTATTAATTTTATTTTCCCTAGAAAATGTTAATACATAAACACAATTTAGATGTGAAATGCCCTTTTTAATCACAAACACTCCAATAAGTCATTATGAGTTACAATGACAAGGCTTGGGACTTTTTCAACTAGCCATTGAAACTTATCAGGTTCCCATGGAAGAGACGTACAGTGCCTGAGGTGACAGAATACTCTCAAGTATTCTATGGACATATTCTTCCTACTTCCATAAACGTGTACTAAATGATAGCTCCTCTTCCTGATTCTTTAATCCCCAGAACTAAGGCAATAAACAAACAGTTTTTCTGTACTCCTCTTAGCTCCACTCTTGATGAGGCAAATTCGTAACTAAAAACATATAGGAAGGTTTCACAGATGCTTCTCTGCTACACTAGAAATATTTAAAGAAAGCGTCAAGGAAGGGCACATATAGGGCTATCACAGCACTACGAACAGTGTCTCAGAGCACACAAGTCACAAACCTCTTTCCTCATGTAGCATTAGACAACGCTGAGCATTTCTTTGGAGAAGGGCGTTTCCATGCAGAAGAGCATTTTGCAGGAGTTTAAGCCTGAAGAAGGGAGATGTCTGTTCCACACGGTGGCCTGCTCTCATATTCATACAGTCAATTTGCATTGGAGGTAACTAGAAAGCAAAGTACTGCCAACCTTCCTTCTGTATCCCAATTACACGTTCCCTAGAGGATTTTCGTACTACAAAAGTGAAGTACCTCCCAGAGAACTGGATCTCAAATGACGTGTTTGACAAATATACAAATAAGACTTTAGGTACTTTGAATCAGACTTTATAGGACTGCATATTTGAAGATTATCCAAAAACACATGTGTACACAGTGTAAGCATATTTTAAATGGCCCACAATTTGTCAACTTAGACATGAGATATAATTCAATAAAACAGAAAGCTGAAGTTGAAAGAGAGGAGATATATTAAGGAAGTAGATAAACAGTAAAACATTTTACCTGGACAGAATACAAACTTGATTAAACTTTATAGCCAAAGACTTGCAATAAAAATGAAAGTGGAACTACCTAGCACCAAAATGTTAGAGCAGATCAAGAAGAGGAAATTAAAATTAATAGAGTGTTTTCAACTAACAGGATGCAGGGACTCATGGGCATGTATCAGAGTATCTAACCATTTTCAATCTAGGATGTTTTCATTTTGTCACCGACTTCTGGCTTTAATTTTCTTCTGACTTTCCTGTTTCACCTAACGACTTAGCTGTGTTTAAAGCTGAATAATTAACATTATTATAATAATAATTAGCATTGATATAATGTGACACTTTTGTTGTCTGTGTCAGAAACTGGCTGTAAACTTCTTGAGCTTTTTAACAGCAAACATTGTCAAAAGCAGTCTCTAGATATTGTCTTAAATTATGCATTTAGCTACTAGCAGAAAAGAAATAAACAATTTTATGCCTTTGCAGGAAACTAGGTAAGTACAGAGAACTCTGTAACAACAACAACAACAAAATGACACGAAGAAGGGAAAACAAGGATGCTCTAACATACATCTAACAGATTTAACAGGAGAACGTTAAATATGAATTTGCTGAAAATTTTCCAGAATTGAGACTATATATGAATTTTCGTGTGTAGGAAACAAAGTGAATATTTTATACAATAAATAAATATAAACTCCCTCATGGGTTACAGCATGATGACAAGGAGAACAAGGTAAAAACCAGAAAGAAAACACACATTAACCATGAAGTAAAAATAATGAAAATAATGAGACTGCACTTCATCCTTATTCTTGAAAGACAGATGCATTTGACCTAGTACCTATGTTGACAAATACATTCCTCCCGCCCACTGAAATGACCAGTTCCACTGTTATGCTGCTGTTTGGAGAAGGCTGCAATTAGTCTAAGTGCCATTATTAGTAGGCAAACTGTATTTGATTCCTTGTTGATCTGAGGCACTTTCCTTTGTTTCTAATATACTGGAATTTCACTATGATGTGTTTACTGATAAATTTGCTTTTTTAAAATCCTGCAGTGAATGCACTAGGCTTTTTAAATGTCATTTCTTAAGTTCTTATCCATTTTCCCTTGGAATGCTCTCTTTCCAAACTCCCTTCATCCTTTCGTCTGAGATTCTAACTAGATGAATGTTAGAATTTTTCACTGTGCCCTCCACATTGTTTCACTTTTCCTCCTCTTCTCCATCTGTTTGCAATTTGGATAATTCTTAAGGTTTGACGTCCCATTTAATACTTCTATTTTCACTTGTGTCTAAGGTGCCATTGGCAGTTTTTTAAATAAAGTTACATATATACTCACCATATGACACAGTGAACTGGGTGTTTACTCAAGTGAATTATGTACATTCAAAAACCTGCATGCAAAAATGTAGAGCAGCTTCCTGCATGATCACCAAAAACTTGAAAGAACCCATGTGTCTTTAACCAGTGAATAGAGAAACTGTAGTACTTTTGTGCCATGGAATCCTACTCAATAATAAAAAAGCATAAGGCATTGATTGACACAAAGACATAGATGAAGCTTAAATTCAGTTTGTTATGTGAAGGAAGCCAGGCTTAATGGTCTACACAATATGAACATATTTATCTGACATCCTGGAAAATGCAAGACTAAAGGGAGGGAAACCTATTAGTGGTCGCCAGGAGTTGGGAGTGGGAGGAAAAGGAGGGATTTGCTGCAAAAGCAATGCACAAGGAAATTTTTAGTTTTGTGAAACTGTTCTGCATAGTAGCAAGGTGATGAATACATTTCTTACACATTTGCCAAAATCTGTAGACTTGCATACTGCAGTGCATAAATTTTATTGTATGCAAATTTTTAAAAAGTCAATTAATATGTCAAGGGATCCCAGGATGGAATGTAGATGGTGACAGATGAATCTAACCATATTACAAATATATGATATACATGCAGTGGTAGGTTGGGGAAAAGATGTGGTGACTTTTGGAGCTTCAGAAAACAGTATTTTGATTAGACGCTGAAAAGCTAGACAAAACGAATGTGCTCATAAACAATGTTTATGCTTCTCACAGCCCCATGGGTTATCAATTTTGAAGGTACTTTTCATGAGTAGTAGGGTTGAGCAATGAATAAATCAACTTTACATAATGGTAGCTAAGTTTTCCATGTCAGAGAAAGATGTTATAAATATGCAAGGAGTGAAGGCTAGAGCAAGCCTCACTGTGCTGTATTAGAGGTGGAGGTGTCAGTATGAACACATACTCATTTTAATATGTTTTATAGATACATACAGGAATAAATATAGACATGTGCATGCACATGGGTTAGAATACACATATCTATTTTCGTAGTCTAGAAGCAGTAACATACCAGTAGCAATGAGCATACCCCATTCCCAGATCTTGGTGGCAAATTACCATTCTGAAATAAAAGGAAACAGGAAATGAGGCTCCCTAGAGAAATGTCTCAGTTTGGGGCTTTGGGAGAGAAAAGACATAATGAACCTAAAAATAAGATGTGTCAGAAAGTAAAAGCTAAAAAACAAACAAACAAACAAAAAAAGAGTTTATGTTAAAATGATATAAGAACCAACCTGAAAGAACTTCCAATGGCCAAGTCTGGAATAATTTAAACAAACTGCAAATATAACAGAAATATAAATAATGGTAAGATTAGATTATAAACCAAAGAACAAAATAAATATGAGCTCATACTCATGTAAATAAATTGTTGAATATATACATACATTGGAGAGAAGGGACAATTTTTCTAACAGAATAATTCTAAATAACAAATGTAGACATAATGATGGAAATAGAAAATCACCAGGAGAAACCATAGTAATAACTCATGATAGCTGCTGGTGCAGCTCTGTGCAGAAATAGGATGATTGCATAGATTCAAAGTATCTCTCCCTAACACATATTAATTACCAAAGTACTCTAAATATATGCCAATGAATTCTTTAATGCTTCACTCACCAGGAGGTGGAGTATAATCCTTCTACCTTGATAAGTGTGGTTTGGACTTAGTAACTTGCTAACAGATTATGGAAAGGGAAACATAGTACCTTTACAAAGGAGTAATTTGGCAGATGTGACCTTAACCAAGTGATCAAGGTTAACATCATCAATTGTTAAGTCCAGCTGACACTCTGTACCCTCTGATATAATCTGATGAAAAGGGGACATCCCCTCTAAAATATTCTGCCCCAAGACTCGTATCTTCAGTTTAATCACAAAAAAAAAATATATCAGACAGACTCAGATTGAG
This sequence comes from Lepilemur ruficaudatus, assembly GCA_963574885.1. Lineage (NCBI taxonomy): Eukaryota > Metazoa > Chordata > Mammalia > Primates > Lepilemuridae > Lepilemur > Lepilemur ruficaudatus. The sequence goes on along the minus strand of CAUYRT010086088.1, from coordinate 42,886 downwards.
GCACATGACACAAAAATATTTGACCAGCATTCTTCAAAGGTGCCAATGTTATGAAAGAAAAGGGAAGACTGAGAAACTGTCAGAGATTGGAGTACATTAAGGAGTCAGGAAAATGAAATGCAATGCAGTATTTTGGACTGTGTTCTGCAACAGAAAAAGAGTATTACTGAAAAAACTGAAGAACTCCAAAAAAAAATTCTGTACCTTTAAATAGTATTTTATAAATCACCGCTTTTATTTGGCAGGTGCTAACCAGTTTATTACAGCAAGTAAAAGAAATAAAAGGCAAAAGAGTTGGAAAGATAAAAGCATCCAACTTTATCAAAAACGATATTATTGTTTATGCAGATAATGTAAAATAATCTAACAAATTTTTCAGTCTAAAAAGAACATGACAATGTTGCTGGTTATTAAATCAGTATACTATCAATTATATTTCTATATCCAGCAATAAAACTTAAAAAGTGAACAATTTTTAAAGACATTTGCAGTAGCAATAAAAAAAAAACATGAAGCTTTTAGAAATAAACCTAACAGAATAGGTGCAGTATTTCTTAGGAAACAAAACTTTACTGAGAAATAATAACGTAGAACTAAATAAACTAGAACACTATAACATGTTCATAGATTTTTTTCATTTGTTTGACAGGTACTTATCAAAGATATACTATCTACCAGCCAGTCCCCTTCAAAATAGTAAAGTATGTATACGTATGTATATGTGTGTATGTGTATGAAGTGACAAGTTGATTCTGAAATGTATGCAGAAGTGCAATAGGTCCAGGAGAGGGAAGACTCACCTGCAAAAGAAAGAGGTGGAAGAACTTGCACTATTGGTTAGTAAGATGTATGGCAAATCTACCATCATTAATATATTGTGGTAATGGTGCAAAGGTAGACAGAAGACCGATGGCACAGAACAGAACATCCAGATGTGGACAGCTGGCTTTCTGACAAAAATGGCACTGCACTCCAGTGGGAGAAGTTACAGTCTTTTACATTAATGATTCTGGGATGCTTTGATATCAATATAAGTAACAGTGAAATTCAATACCTTTCTTAACAATATAAGCTAGATGCAGATTTGGGTAGCCTGAATCTTTTGCACTTGCAGGGCTTTTTAAAATACAACAAAAACAAAACAACATTAAAAATACAAGAGTAAGAAAAAACTAGATAATATTGATAATGAATAAAATGAAAAAAAAAACACTAAAATCTGACAAATACAACAGACATCACAAATAACTATTTTATTCATTAAGTGGCACAATTCTGTTATATATAATTTTCCACATGTTTATATACTCTTTATATACCAAAATTGTAATACTGTTTTCTGGAAAGAACATAAAAAGGCAATTCTTTATTATGGTTGATTGAAATTTGCTTTTTTTCCCTTGATATTTGGGATACATAAGGCATACAACTTCATACATCTACCAGAAACATAAAAAAGGCCAAGAATGTGTTATTGGTAAAAGTCGGGATAATGCTGAACTTTAAACAGTCAGGAGTAGACTGAGGACTGCTGGTAGCAGCATTCTACCAATGATCTGGGCTGGTTACCATGAACATTTGTTTATAATAAAATATTCAGCCATACATTTACATATATTTACTTTTTTCACATTTTTAAAAATTTATTTCTGGAGAATCAAAATACAAAAGCAACTCAACAGCGACAGACAACTAAACAACTAAAATGGTGATGACTAATGAGAATTGTAAATAGGAAATTACAGGTTTCATAGTATTTGAACACTTACAAGTTCATTTTTTCCTCACAATTGCACCGTAGATTAAGTCTAGGATGTAACAGCGTAAAAGAGGGGAAACAAGAGCAATTAAGACCTACGTAACATTTGCCATGAACCAGGAACTGTACCAGGTAGGAATGCAAAATAGCAGACTTTCTTACAGTTAGGCTTCCTAAATCAAACTTCTTAAATTCTTGTCCATTTTCCCGTTGAATGCTCTTTCCAAACTTTCACTATTGCTTTTTCTGAGACTCTGATTAGATGTATGTTAGATTTTTTTTCTTTCTGTTCTCCAGATTGTTTCACTTTTCTTCATACTCATCATCTGTTTGCAGTTTGGATAATTCTTGACGTGTGGCACCCCATGTAATACTTCTATTTCCATTTGTGTCTAATGTGCTGTTTAACAATTCTCTTGAGTGTTTAAATCTTTTTATTATGAACAATGAACCACTTGCAAAATGTTTCGTCGTTTACGTGGTTGCTTACGCACAACATCACTTTCATCTCAACTTTTGCATTCAATTTTGTGAGTCTGTGTTTACCCTCACGACCAGGCCTCCGAAGCGAAAGTCCACTGCAAGTCCAGGTGAGCCTGCAGCGAAGAGAAAGGAGATCATAGTAGAAACTAAAGTAGGAGTAATTTTTTGGAGAAATGTCAGATGTCATCATTTACTGGGAAAGCATTAGGCTTGAGTCGCTCAACTATTAGAGCAATTATAAAAGATAAAGTGCGAATAATGGAACATGCGAAAGGCAGTGCTCCAATGAAAGCATCAATTACTAATTACTAAGCAGCATAGTGGATTAATTATTGAAATGCAAAGGTTATTACTCATTTGGTTAGAAGATCAAAATAAGCGTAACTTTCCTATTAGTCTAGCATTGGTGCAACATTAGGTGAGTGTTAAACTTTAATATTCTTTTTTGAAATTTCTCCTATCACCTATCTAAACTTTTTGTAGGAGTTTGTTTTTGTGTTCTGTTTATTTAAATTAAAAGAAAGAACTCAAGTTTTTCTAACTTATTATTATAGTACAGAGGTATTGTTATTACAGTATTACAGTGTATTATTGTTACCACATGAGCTATTATAGTATTGTTATGATTTTGTTGTGTGTATATGCTGTTCATCAGAGATTTGAGTTATATGCAAATCCAACTTAAAGATTTGTCAGGCATGTATCTCGTCCATAACCCAGGGAATGCCTGTATTTTCTTCTCTGAGGTATTATTTAACAGTACTGACTACATATTAGAAACATCCTCTATTTTAGCCTTTAAATAATGTTAACATTTTCAAGTTCTAAAGTAATCTAGATTCTAGATTCTCATATGCTAAAAGTTAATATATTTATTAATAGACCAAAATATATTTAACTTTTCTATACCATATAAAAATCAGAAGCCAAATGTATATAAACTTAAACTTAGGTTTAGCAGCTATTTCGGTATTTTATCTCACTTAGAAATGATATAGCTATCTGTGAAGACCTTTCTCTTGCTTTGGATCCCAATAAATACTGACAATAATAGTGTTCCTCTAGGATCTCCAAAAGATTGTCATAGGAAATCTAGGCTGCGTAAATCCGTCAGCCTAAATAACTCCACCAATTTTCCCATACCCTTAATATCTATTTTGAATTGCAGGGAATTAAGTCTTATTGAATAAGATCAAATAATAATGTTACCCTTGAAAAATTACAAAGAACAGAAAAACAAGTGGAAATTTTTGAAGAAGGTTAAGCCATGAACATCACCCTATGGCCAGAGAATGAGAAGAGTAAACACTAACAACTTGATGAGACAGACGTAGAGTTTCAACAATACATTAGACACTGAGAAAAAGTAGGAAATAGCCCTATGCTTACAATTTTCTTGAGTAGATATGCCACACTGAAATTTTTTATTATTACAAAAAATGACTGACTCCAAACAACAGGAGCCTGAACAGTTTTACTCCACAATTTTACGCAATGCTAATTCTATGATTTTATATAAATTAAAATGGAAAAAAAACCTTATTTTTCTGCATCGTGAAAATGTGAATAGACCAATGTTTTTAAAGTCATATTTTATACAAATCTGGGAACATAAAATTCTTCACACATACACACGTGCATACATGTTTGGGATTAACAAATTGGTGATCCAAATTAATGTTGAAGTCTGCTAGAGAAAACTTTTTAAACTTGTTAATCACTTAATTTAGAAAATTTATGAGGATGAATAGAAACTTTTATCAGTGAAATACCTATTAAAATGTCACTACTAATTTTGAGACACTTTAAGAAATACTAAGAAGAAATCGATTTTTTATTACTTTATAGATTTCTATGAGGAAACACCTATAAACAACTATCCATGCATGTGTTTGATGACAATGGATATCAATCCATTTTATTAGAATAATTTATTAAAAATTGCCTTCGCCCACGCCCTAGTCCAAGTGCATATGATTACATAAATTCAAAGATAAAATCTGCATTGAAAAAAGATATTAAACATATATTTAATATCTATGTTTGCTAAGCTATCATATTTATTCAAGTACATGAGAGGTTTCTCAGACTATTTGAAGCTTTTTAATCATTACCTCACATTTCTTCCACATGATAAAATACATAATTATTAAGTGGCAGTGAATGCTCTAATGCAAATATACAGTGATTCATTTTTATGTTTCAGAAAGAAAAAATAACAGCATTCATGATATTCAAAGCAACTGCTAAGCCTTTATTCACAGTCTCTTTTACAGAGTTTGTGGATCATTGGAACACAACATTCAGAGGCCTGTGAAACTGCCTTAATGATAACTGTTCATGTGCTTAGTGCTGCAGAATCCCCATGAATATAGAAATCAATTATGTGAACAGCTGCACCCAAGTAACTAGGTTTTATGCTTACTGGGATATCACAACATTTAAATTTGATAACGTTAATCGCGAAATATGTACCTTCACACACACAGTAAGTTAATATACATTCATGAAAATGCAAATATAGAAATTAAGGCCTGGAAAGTTATTAAGATTGCTTTTTAGAAAATTGATACAATCATTTCAGCTCCACACAAGATTCTTTCTGTAGTTAGAATCAGTGTAGAGGCAAACAATAGGCTGAAATATTTTCAACAACCATATAGCAGTTACCGAAATCTAGTTATCATTGTTAATAGGAAAAGTGAAAGCATATGTTATTGGTTTGCTAGAATCAAGTCTTTTAAAAGCAATGCTATGCAAAATATTAGGTCATTAAGTTTAAAAAGTCCAATTTCAGATCAAAAGTTTCCTTTATTATATCTCAAAAGAGAAGCAATACAATTAATCAAAGTATGTGCCTAAACTATCCACACTGTTTTGCCATCTTAACGGTAGCTTGTCTATGCCAGCAGTGAAGAAGCCTGTAGAGTGAGTGGCGATGCAATCACGGAAGACGTTTCCCAAAGCTTGTTAAGAATGGAATATTTTTCCTTGCAAGACGTGGTCCAAAGCCTGGAAAAAGTGGTAGTCAGTTGGTACAAGGTCTGGTGACTACGGTGGATGACAAAGAGTTTCTAAATCCGGCATCTCTAGTTTGAGCAGCGTTGTTTGTGTGACATGTGGTTGAGCATTGTCTTGCAAGAGGATTGGCTTGTCTCTATTGACCAATCTCAGCTGCTTAATCACAAGCATCCTCTTCATTTCATCCAAGTGGTTGCAGTAGACATCTGCTGTCATGGATTGACCAGGTTTCATGAAGCTGTAATGGATTAATTCATGTGGAACCCATCTATCCAGCTTCTTTACCTTGCACATTTGTTTCAAATGGTCTAATATTGTTGGAATAGTAATGGCAAACCTTGCTGCTAATTCACACATAGGTTGAAATGGATTCACTTCCAATACAGCTTTCAGCTCATCATTATCCACCTTGGTCTCAAGTTGCCCATGTGGCTCATTTTCAAGATTAAAATCACCAGAACAGAACTTCTCAAACTATCGCTATACTGTGTGTTCATTAGCCACATCTTTCCCAAACACTTCACTGATATTTTGAGCTGTCTGTGCTGCATGGGTTCTGCAACGGAACTGATATTCAAAAATAACACAAATTTTTGACTTATCCGTGGTTTCACAAAAATGGCTCTAAAAAATGTGAAAGATAATCACAAGCTAAAACATGTGTTTGAAAGACTGAGGATGTACCCTCACAATAAAAATAAAACTGGAAGTGTCAAAATGAAATGTCAGACATATCAACTGTCAAACTTAGTACTTAAGGAAATTGGACATTTCAAACTTAATAATCCTATAAGTAAATTTAAATTTTTAAAAACTTCTTTTTAAAATATATAATAAGACTATTGATTCTGATGAATATAGTTCACTAACATATTCTTAAGGAGAAATGACAGATGTAGAAGAAATTAAGAGATGATATTTACTTTATCAATTTTAATATATTGGCAATAAGTATATCACAGTATGATGAAACACACTACTTTTTGGTAAATACATTCACCTTATACCAATAAAACAAGAAAAAAATATAAAACTTAAAGGGAAAAAATCAAAAGAGTGATTCAAGCAATTTAATTGCATGATTTATTTTTATACTTTAAAGAGGATATGCATTTTTTATGTGGAGAGTCACAAAAGGTGAATATTAGAATTAGAACATTGATCAAGAAAAATAGATATGAAATTGCTACTTCCCTCTCTTTGAAACACCCTCACGCCTAACCTCTCTTTTATTTAAGAAATTAAATTTTTGGGAAACTGAAAAAGGAAATACTGAAAGGGAGAGGCTAAAGGTAAAAGCTGAAAAATATCAGGGACGTTGGTGTCATATGAATCATAGAACACAAAATGCCAGGGGTCCTCAACAACAAATGAACTCTCATGTTATAATAGTCTTCATCATGTGTTTGCTGATCTCAGTCAGACAGTTTAATAACACTGAAAAAGACTAATATTCTTAACCGAACAAAGCTGTTTTAAACTAAGGCCCTTCCAAAATGAAGACATAAGCCCCTTGTTCTATTTGGATCAATGTGTCTGAGTACCTGGTTGATCCTTCTAAACCCTGCTTAATCTAAGAACATAGTTCTTTTTGCTTGTCTTACGTTACTGCCGCATCCATCTGATATACTTCTCCCTTTAAATAAGCTCACTTAAGAACTGCTGTTTCTTTCAGACTTTGTTCCTTTCCACAAAAAAAAAAAAAGAAAAAAGAAACCCACTGCTTCCGATGGATCAGTAAAACTTGTAGGCTCTTAGATAATAACTTTGCAGTGGTGATATTGTGGGTGGGGAGTTTCTGTCAACAGTAGCTGATACATTTCATAGCTTACATCCCACTAAACATTATTTCAAACAACCAGTGTTCCATGGTGGAAAAACATATATACATTGAGTTATTTCATAAAATAGGGCAACTTTAAGAACATAGCAGTTTGCAATAGTACTTTGGACATTTATATTATTGCAATTCATGTTTGTTTGTTCTTTCTTTTTCCTGGCAACACATCCCCCAGATAACAATAATGATGTATTTCAAAAGTATTAAACATACTATAATTGAAAATCACTTTCTAAGGAACAGAAATTAAATAAAAAAAAAATATTTTCCCCAAAGGAATCAGCTTCTATTTAAATAATGTGGTTGTAACTGGTTAAAAGGGTAGATAATATCAATGAGGAAAAATTTGAACAGAAATAAAAAATACCGGTCTAAGCTTAAACAAACCAACAAACCAACCTTTCTCAACACTGCAAGCTAAAGACAACAGTGAAACCCAGGCACGTTGACACGGTCTTACAGTCTCTGTCTCTGTCTCTGTCTCTGTCTCTCTGTCTCACACAGATACACACATGATCCTAATTTCAGATTAATAGATGGATGGAGAGATATCAGAAAATTTATTGATATATATGTAGAGTAGAATCATTCTTAACTAACCACTTTTAATTGAATAATTTTTGTGCCAGATAATTTTGCCATTTTCTCTCCAAAGCACGATAGTTGCTCCCAGCACACTGAATGACAATGTCATTTGTTGTGAGGTAAAAGCAAAACAGTAATGAAGTAATATATATATATATATATATATATATGCCATGGGACTTAAGGCTCTGTCAATTAAATTGCATTATTAACAAGAGTCAGTTATGTTTGTTCACAAATGAAATCTGTAGATACGGAAAAGATTTTTTTAGGTATACATAATACTTGTGTGTCTAATACAAGCTATATATCTAATACAAGCTTGTATATCTAATACATAATGCTTAAACTCAAATGTGAGTTACTAAAAGAAAATTTATGATGTAGCAAAGAAACTGTAATAGTTTTTAAAAATCACAAAAGTTAGGAGGATTTTCAAATCAGTTTGCTATGCATGCACATTTGTTCTTATGTCTGTTCTTGTCCCAAATGCCTTGAGTAAATTCTGTTTGGTCCAGGGTAATTATAAAGAATCTGTCCCTCTTGTTAGTGGTGCTCTTGTAATTGGCTCCATAAGCAAAAAAACAAACAAAAAAAAAAACCTTTTTTAATAGTTTTTTTTTTTTATGGTAGTTTTTATATGTTTCAAGTTCCCAGGCTAGTAAGACTTGCGGACAAGAACTTTGTTACTTTCTGTTGCATTGATGCATTCCCTTTTGAGTTTCTTTCCCCAAGACGGTGGAATTTCCTTGCTGCCCTGAGGTAACTACAAAGCCTTACACCACCATTTGTCCAAAGAAGACAAGATAAGCAACACCCCACCACAGATTGTGCCCAAGGACCCACTGAGTAGCCTACTCCCCACATCCCACCTGCCCATATGGCTGAAAAAATAACCAATATTAACCCCTAGCTCATTATACTACCAAAATCCCCGCCGTAGGAGTGACTTATCCACCATTTTTGATCATGGGTTGTATGAACAGCATGATTTCTCACTGTGCTTGCATGTCCTGCACTATGCCCCAAATGTGTACTGATGCTCACTCCCCTCATGCATTATTCATTTCACCTCCATAAAAACCACTTACCCCATTGGTCGGAGAAGTGGATTTGAGGCAACTACTTCCTGGTTGATGTGTCCTCCACAACAAATCCTTTCTTCCTTGACAGTCCTCGTTGTCTCAGTAATTGGCTTTCTGAGCAGCAAGCAACAGAGACAACCCCCCTCGCAGGTTCATTATCAATATCAGAAGTAGACAAGTGACCCAGTGCTAACTTTTGAAGAAATTTTGTCATACTTCGAAACGAACTCGGAAAAAGGAACCATTTTCTCCCTTTCGGTGTTATATGATAATGTAGGTCCTGCCTCTCTTTGACCATAAAGGAGAGAGATGACATCACAAAAGATGGCAGGAGCCAAAAGTAAGCAGTATTTGAGTCCTTGAAGACACCCTTGAGACATAGAATTGACCAAACCTTGCTGTACTTAGGAACATCTTATTTAAAGCAACATACCTTATTGTTTCTATTTTCTATTACTTCTTGCTGAAATGTTCCTATTGGGTACATCAATGGTAGACCAACATTTTTCAAATGTGGCTGTGAATTAGACTCACCTGGGGCATTTAGAAAAATAGAAATATACACCCAAATAAGGGTGAGCCACAATCTCCAGACATCAGTAATTTAAAAATTCCTCCATTTGATTCCACTGTAAAGCCAAAGTTGAAAACCATGGAGGTACACAGGTGAGTTTGCTCTGAAGTACTATTAGGTCTTTTTCTTCAACTGCCTCTCTCTGTTGAATAAGAAGACTGGTTTGGGGGCCTGTGTAAGTTAGAATCTTCCTTTAAGATTAGGAGATAAGGCTGCCCTTTTATTTTTGTTGGAATTTCCTTATCTTTATTCCACTGTCTCCACTGAGCAAATATAAGTTACTAGAGGCTCTCCTCTGTTTCTATCTCTGGCAACATCTCTAATGGGCAGTGTGCTCACTTTCTTAAGAAAATAGCTTTTTATGCTTTTATTACATAGCACATCATTTCTAACAGCTGCTGTGTATTCATTGGTAAGGGAGGGACCCAAACAAGACTGGCCGTATGTTCATTAGGAAATAATTAACCTTATTATTTGATAATGATGATTACCCTAGCACCTCAAAATCCATGCTAGTTTGTTTCTGTATTTTTTAAATAAATAAACATGTAAATTTGCATGAGTTTAGGGCAAAAAAACCTGCTCTTACTTTTGCAGCAACTTGAATTATGCTGACTCAACTCTAATATCTATTTTCTAGGAATGTCCCAAATAATTCTTCCTTTGATGATTTTTTTCTCTTCATTTTAAAACGGTTATTTTGATTGTGTATTTATAGCTTTACTGTTATTTCGATGAGACTTTCGGAAGTGTGATGAAAGTATGTTATATTTATGTTATTGAAGTCTTTTCATGTTTCATCATATTTCATAAAACAATCTACAGCCACAACCATAATGATGCTGAGAATAACTAGCTACCTGTTTAACTATTTGTGACTATAACTGTAACGACACTTACATGCACCACATATACACATATAGGCACCACATACATACATACACACAGATACACACTACATATACGTGCATATATACAGAACATGCTATATATAAAATAGAAAGCCTGTGAAGATAGAGCTGGAGAATCTCTACAGAAGCAAGTAGGACTGAGACCAGATGTCTGTATTCCCTTTGTTTCTCCTTGCTGAAAGCCAGGTACACAGTGTGGATGAGCCTGGCCTCTTTGATGGAGCCAGCCATGGCACAGGGTGGGAAGACGCCTCACCAAGCCAGGTTGAAGTTGACTTGGCTGATATCCCTGTTTGCTAGAACTGTGCACAGGCTGTGCCTTTCCAGGGCAGCTGTTTGCCATGAGGTTGACCTGCAGTGGAAGAAGAGCTTCCAAGTGTACTTATTTCCATCTACTTTTCAAGTTTGAACCTGAGTTTCTCCAACTTTGAGATTATCATAAGGCTTTTTCACAGTTATTGTAATTGTGTGTGTGATTTAATCATGTTTTCAAATAGAGAGATCATCTGTAATGAGCCTTGGTATCTTTCTTCAATTTGCACAGTCCAGCAGAAATCATTGAAATTTTTTAATTGTGGAAGGCAGCTGTAAGATTTTTCCTACTTTAATGTCATTTAGTAATTTGCACTATTATATTTGAGAGCACAAATGATAGGTATCTAGGCAATGTTTAATATATGTTTATTCATGTTTTACTCATCATAATTTATCATTCTATTACAAACATCTGTGATATTTTGTTATTGAAATTATTTTATCAACTAATTATACATTTAAAATATTTATGTATAATTCATTTCGAGAACTGTGGCATTCTAGAACATTTACTTTTGCATTTCTCTCTGTTGTAGCATATTATTGTTTCATTTAAGTATTTAAAATGATTTATTTTACTCTTCCTTACAAAGAATCTATAAGTAGTTTTTTATGTCTTCTTAAGAGAATCTATAACCAGTTGAGGCTCCAATTGCAACATATCATCCATAATGTAATATTTAATGCTTCTTCACCCTTAGGTTGTTTACTTATTAATTGTATGCATATTAAATTATTTGAATTGTTTTCATCACCACTCCAATTAATACCCATTTATTCATTTTAAATTCACTATGAAATGTTTTACACACACAAAATTAATATAAAGAATATTGTAAATAACTTACATGTACCATACAACAAAAAAGTCTTTATTATAATTAAAGCCCCGTGTGCCTTTCCTACATAACATTTCCTTTCTTATCCCCACTCATACAATATCCTCAATTTGAAGTTTATGATAAACATTTTTTAACTGCATACATTCCTACTAATATAATATTGTTTTGCATGTTATAAATGCTTTATTACTGTTGTTCTACTATATGCGTTTTCCTGCAACATTTTTTTTCTTAATATTATATTTGGGTAAGTAAGATCACCTACTTAATTAATGATAATGTTGATCATTTTATTTTCACGGATGAATAGTAGTCCATTTTATTACTGATATAATTTATTTCCCTTATTCCTTTCTCTTTTTTCATTTAAAACAATGCTTCTACTAGTATAATTTTACATTTCCCCATTTGCACATGTGTGAGAGTTATGCTGGGTATGTAAATTGAAGAATGATTTTTGATTTAGTTTATGCATGTTTATGCATGTGTTAAATTTCAGCACATTTTGCTAAATTGTGTCTTAATGTTTATGTACATCAAATTTTGCCAGTTTTATAAGTGTAAAATATTGTCTCACTTTAGTTTAATCTTCAGTTTACTTGTTGCTAGTGAGACTTTAACACATTCAAATTTATTATCCATCTAAATTTCATATTATCTTACTTGCTTATTTATGACTTTAGCCCATTTTGCCTTTGCTTTTCTTTTTGAGTTTTAGAGTTGCCTGCACATATGTGTGCTTGTGTTGTTCATATTATCTATGTGTGTGTATATATATATTTCCATATATATTTCTAATTTTTGTTCACACATTGCAAATGTCCCAAATCCATAATCTTTATACCTTTGTCTCTAGTAGTTTCTAATAGTAACAGACTATGTATCAGTATTCCCTATGCTTAGTTTTGGTTCTTGTTATGTTAGGAATATCTTTCCTGAATCTAGATTTTCCATTTTTTTCCTAAATACTTTAAACTTTGCTCCCATATCTAATTATCTATTACTACATTATTGATTGAATTGCTTATACGTGCTTCACTTACATTTAAAGGAACTTGTGTTACATGATTTTTCATTTTACATTTAAAACTGCTCCTGAACTCTATCCCTGCATTAATACTGCACTGACATTATTAACAGAAATGTATAACATACACATGCTATCTTTAAGGAATGTCATCCCTCTTATTTCTATTACTTTAAGAAAAGAGGCTATTTCATTTGCATATGAATTGTATCATTTATTTTTTAAGTTACCTGAATAATTTTTTAGGTTTTTTTACTGGAATTGAATTAAATGTCATATTATTTAATAATTGTATATGTTTTAAATTATTATATATTCCTTAGGAAGTCATGCTTTGACCATTAAGAATTGCCTCTACTTATCTCAAATAATTTTTTTCTTAAAGTCTTAAATTTACACTTTGGTTTCTTATTGGTTATGTCTCTTATATGCTTTTTATCTTTTCTATTTGTCTTACTGTGTTTCTATATATAATGTGCATTTCTTTTAGTATTATGTGACTTTCCATATGGTTATTGATTTTTTATAATATCTTTTAAATTGTTAGTGTATTCCATTTTAAATATTGTGTTTATTTTTTAATTTCAATACATATAGCAGTACAAGTGTTTTTTAGTTACATGGATGAATTGTATCATGGGTGAAGTCTGGGCTTTTGCTGTACCCATCACCTGAATAGTGTACCTGGTACAAAATAGGTAATATTTCATCACTCACCCCCCCAACCTCTTTCCTTCTGAGTCTCCAATGTCCATTATAACACTCTGCATGGCCCCGCGTACTCGTAGCTTATAAATGAGAGCATGCTGTATTTGATTTTCCATTCCTGAGTTACTTCACTTAGGATAATGGCCTACAATTCCATCCAAGTTGCTGCAAATGACATTATTGCATTCATTTTTTATGGCTGAGGAGTATTCCATGGTATATGTGTATGTATGTGTATTTATATATAAATATATCACATTTTGTGTATCTACTCATCACTCACTGCTCTCTTAGGTTAATTCCATATCTTTATGATTGTGAATCGTGCTGCAATAAACATACAAATGCAGGTGTTTTTTTTTTAATATAATGACTTTTTTTCCTTTGGGTACATACCCAGGAGCAGGATTGCTGTATCAAAAGGTAGGTCTACTTTTAGTTCTTTGAGAAATCTCCATACTATTTTTCATGGAGGCTGCACAAATTGACATTCCCACCAACAGTGTATAAGCATTCATCTCCATTACATCACATCCTTGTAAATATCAATTGTTTCTTGACTTTTTAATAGCGACCATTCTGACTGGGATAAAATGGTACCTCACTGTGGTTTTAATTTGCATTTCCCTGATGACTAGTGATGTTGAGCATTTTTCATATATCTGTTAGCCATTTGTCTATCTTATTTTGTAAAATGTATGTTCATGTCTCTTGCCCACCTTTTAATGGGATCATTTGGTTTTTTGTTTGCTGAGTTGTTTGCATTCCTTGTAGATTCTGGAAATTAGTCCTTTGTCAGATGTATAGTTTATGAATGTTTTCTTCCATTCTATAGGTTGTCCATTTACTCTGTTGATCATTTCTTTTGTTGTGAAGAAGATTTTTAGTTTAATTAAGTCCTATTTATTTTTCTTTTTATTGCATTTGCTTTCAGGGTCTTAGTCATAAATTCCTTATGTAGGCCAATGTGCAGATTTTTTTCATGGATTTTTCTTCTAGGATTTTTATGGTTTCAGGTCTTACATAGCTTTTGTATATGGTGAGAGATAGGCAGCCAGTTTCATTCTTTTGCACGTGGCTCTCCAATTTGCCCAGCACTATGTACTGAACAGAGCATCCTTTCCCTAGTGTATGTTTTTGTCTACTTTGTCAAACATCAAGTGGTTGTAGGTATTTGGCTTTATTTCTGGGTTCTCTGTTCTGTTCCATTAGTCTATGTTTACTTTTATACCAGTACCATTCTGTTTTGGTTACTGAAAACTTGTAATATAATTTGAAGTCAGGTAATGTGATGCCTCCAGGTTTGTTCTTTTTGGTTAGGATTGTTTTGGCTATTTGAGCTCTTTTTTAGTTCCATATGAATTTTTGAATTGTTTCTTCTAATTCTGTGAGAAATGGCATTTGTATTTTGACGGAAGTTGCATTGAATCTCTAGGTTGTTTTGTGTAGTATGGTCATTTCACAATATTCATTCTTCTAATCCATGAGCATGGGATGGTTTTCCATTTTTTCATGTCATCTACAGTTTTTTTCATCAGGGTTTTACTGTTTCCCTTGTAGAGATCTTTCACCTCCTTTGTTAATTTTATTCCTGGTTACTTTATTAGATACAGCTGTTGCAGATGGGGTTGAGTTCTTGAGTTGATTCTGAGCTTGGTCATTATTGTTTTATTGCAGTGCTATCAATTTGCTTATGTTGATTTTGTAATCTGAGACTTTAACTGAATTCATTAATTAAATCTAGGAGTCTTTGAAGGAGTCTTTAGGGATTTCTAAGGTCATATTGTTGGCAAACAGAGATAGTTTGACTTCCTCTTTCCCTATTTGGATAGTCTTTATTTTTTTCTTTTGCCTGATTGCTCTGGCTAAAACTTCCAATATTATGGTGAATAAAAGTGTTGAGATTGGACTTACTTGTCTTGTTTCAGTTCTTAGTAAGAATGCTTTCAGCTTTTCCCCATTCAGTATAGTGTTGGCCATGGGTTTGTCATATATGGCTATTATTAATTTGAACTATGTTCCTTCGATGTCTAGTTTGTAGAGGGTTTTTGTCGTGAAGGGTTGCTGAATTTTATTGAATATTTTTTTCTACATCTGTTGATATGGTTTTTGTTTCTAATTCTATTTATATGGTGAATTGCATTTATTGACATGTGTGTTGAAACATCCTTGCATTGCTAGGATGAAACCAAGTTGATTGTGGGGAATTATCTTTTTGATGTGCTGTTGTTGGATTTTGTTTGCTAGAATTTTGTTGAGAATTTTTGTGTCTATGTTTGTCAGGGATATTGGTATGTACAATATTTTTTGCTGTTGTTGTGTTCTTTCCTGGCTTTGGTACCAGGGTGATATTGGATTCATAGAATGAATTAGGCAGGATTCCCTCCTTGATCTTTTAGAATAGTTTTGGTAGGACTGGTATCAGTTCTTTGAATGTCTGGTAGAATTGGCTGTGAATCCATCTGGTCCTGGGTATTTTGGTTGGAAATTTTTTTTAATACTGATTTTATCTCATTATTAGTGTGTTTAAGATTTCTAGTTCTTCCTGATTCAAACTTGTAGGTTGTATGTTTCTAAAAATTTATTCCTTTCCTTTAGATGTTCTACTTTATGTGCATAGTGGTGTTCATACTAGTCTTAGATGATCTTTTTGTATTTCTATGAGTTCAGTTGTAATGTCTCCATTATCCTTTCTGATAGATCTTATTTGAATAATATCTCCTCTTTTCTTGTTAATCTAACTAGTAGTCTACCGATTTTGTCTGTCTTTTCAAAGAACCAATTTTTTGTGTCTAAAATATTATGATTATTGGTATACCTGGATTATTCCTATCACCTTATACACATTCTGTTATCATCCAGTTTTTGGTTTTTGTTTTTTGTTTTTTGTATTTTTTTTTTTTTTTTGCCTTTTCTATCTTTGGGGTTGAATGAGTCCTTATTTTGCAAGGTTTTCTTTCTTGTTATTTCTTCTCTCTTCAAAGGATATAATTTATAAAATCTCTCTTGAAAATTTTTACCCTTTACATTTAATTTTACTAAATATAAAACTAATCAATGGTCACAGGTCTTCCTAGTACTTTAGAATATTTCAATTTTGATAACTCCTATTTTTATATGCTATTATTGTCAATATTTTAGTTCTTCTCCCTTTGAACCCAGTACATTACACAATTAGTAAAATAAAACTTTGTTGAGATAATTTTGCATGACAGAAAAGGTTTTGATCATGTGCATATCAGATTTTCATTATTGCTCTGGCACATATTGAAGATTTTTCAAATGGATATACCAATTTTACCTGTAGCATATAAAATTTCTTCATTTTTCCATATTTCTGCAAAACTGTTAGATTTTATAATTTTCCACTTAGAATGCAATGTAGGAAGAAAAAGGAACAGAGGTAACAGAATGTCAAAATGGAAGAAGCTAAACAATGGTATGATCTCAGGGGATATCTTCACCTGATTCTGCAAGGTAATTATGAAATGTAAGCAATTAGAGTTGTCCCAACACAAGACAAGGTAACTAGTTTTCAAGCCTCACATTCATCAGGTATTGAGTAGAAGATGCACCAGGTGAGGAAATGTGAAATTCTAGATGTGTTACTTTCTGTGTTTCTGAGTGAAGCACATTTCAGTACTGCAAGAATTGTCCAACAGAAGTGTCAAAGGTGACTAATGTTGAAAGAAAGAAAAATAGTTAAGATGTATGCAAGGCAATTTAGGTGGACAATCAACATTGTCTGCTACAGTTAACTGATGCTTCTTTGTGTGTTCTGTATAAGAATTATTTACCTACTTTAAACCACAATTATTCTTCTATGTATTCTTCTAAAAGTTATATTTTTAACCCTCCATATTTAGAGTGAAATTTATTTTATCTGAAATTGGTATTTTTGAATGGTGTGAGTCAGGGGTCAAGATACACATTTTTTCATGTGGACATTTAATTAATCCAGTACTATTAACGAAAAAACAATTCTTTCCTCATTATTTCTTCATGCCTTGTCCCAACCTGGTGTCTATAACTAATTCACAGACTTTAGGAATAGGATTATGGACAGATCTGAAGGGGAAATTTAAATTAAAAATAAAAGAGGGCATCAGTTTGGGAAGAAGCAATACCATGCAAGAATTATGTGTGTTAGGAGAATACTGTGTGGAGGAGTCTATTTCCCTGTTTCAGTACTAGCTCACATCAGCAGTGTCTTCTGGTAACCAATAACCACCAGAAAACTTTAAAATAGCAAAAATAAAAAAAAAGACAAAAATGGTCACTATGTAATAATGAAAGGAAATATCCAATACGAAGACTTAACAATTCTTAATATTTATGCACTCAACACAGGAACGCCCAAATACATAAAGCAAACTCTGTTTAACTAACATGGTAAACAGTAATGCCATAGTAGCTGGAGATTTCAACACCCCACTGACTGAACTAGACAGATCTTCCAAGAAGAAAATAAGCAAAGAAACAAGGGACTTAAACAGCCCTAGAACAAATGGGTCTAACAGACAGCTACAGAACATTTCATCCAAATAAAGCCGAATATACCTTCTTCTCATCAGTTCATGAAACATTCTCTAAAATGGATCACATTCTAGGCCACAAATCAGATCTCAACAAATTTTTAAAAAATAGAAATTACACCATGTATCTTCTCAGACCACAGTGGTGTAAAATTGGAGATCAATTCCAACAGAAATACCCACCGCTTCACAAAGTCATGGAAATTGAGCAACCTATTGCTGAATGACTATCAGGTCAAGGAGGAGATCCAGATAAAAATCAAAAGATTCTTCGAACTAAATGATAATGAGGACACAGTTATCAAAATCAGTGAGATACAGCAAAAGCAGTCCTGAGAAGAAAACTCAGCCTTAAATACCCACATCCAAAAGACAGAAAGATCACAAATCAACAATGTCATGAATAATCTCAAGGAACTGGAAGAGGAAGAACTAACCAATCTCAAACTCAGTAGAAGAAAAGAAATAACCAAGATTAATGCAGAACTAAATGAAATAAAAAACAAAAGAACTATACAAAATATTAATGAAACAAGATGTTGGTTCTTTGGAAAGATAAACAAAATTGACGGGCCTTTTGCTAGATTGACCAGAACCAGAAAGGAAAGGACTTTAATAACGTCTATTAGAAATGAAAGAGAAGTTACAACTGGTATCACAGAAACACAAAACATTATCTTTGAATACTATAAAAATCTCTATGCCCAAAAACCAGAAAAGTAGAGGAAATGGACGAATTCTCAGAAATACACAACCTCCCTAGGGGCTGAATTAGGATGAAATAGAATTCCTGAACAAACCAATATCAAGCACCAAATTGAAGCAGTAATAAAAAAAATCTTCCAACAAAAAAATGTCCCAGACCAGACAGGTTCACATATAAATTTTACCAAACCTGCAATGAAGAACTGGTATCTGTACTGCAGAAATTATTTCACAACATTGAGAAGGAAGGACTTCTTCTCCAACTCATTTTATGAAGTCAATATCACCTTGATATTGAAGCCAGGAAAGGACACAAAACAACAACAACAAAAATACAGACCAATATCTCTTATGAATATAGAGGCAAAAATTCTCAATAATATCTTAGCAAACAGAATTCAACTGCATATCAAAAAAAATAATTCATCATAACTGGGTGGGCTTCATCTAAAAGATGCCAGGGTGGTTCGACATGCAAATCTATAAATGTGATTCACCACATAAATAAAAGCAGAAACAAAGACCGTATGATCCTCTCAATAGATGCAAAAAAAAGCATTTGACAAAATACAGCATCCTTTTATATGAACTCCTAACAAAACAGGCATAAATGGGATATACCTCAAAATTATTAAAGCCAAATATGACAAACAAAATTGACAGCCCTCTTGCTAGATTGACAAGAAAAGAAAAAAAAAAAAAGGAAAGGACTCTAATAAACTCAATCAGAAATGAAAAAGGAGAGGTCACTACAGACATCTTTAAGTAACTTACATTTTTAAGTAACTTTTACTTTAATGTATTTGCCAAATCATATAAAGTTCTGCTGAAATAATGAGTATTTTGTTTAACAATGTTATTTCTATATTTATTCATAAGTGGTTTATAGGGAAGTTTTTTAATTTTTCAAATTGATAAATCAGCTTTGTAATCAACATTTTGCTAGTTTTATTCAATACATTATGAGTTTATTGTTTTCTCTGGAATAATTTACATAAGAAAGATTTTATATATTTATGAAAGTTGAAATCATCTATGCTAAAAATAATCTAAATTGTGAAGTTTTTAATTGATTTTTTGATATTTTATTTTGTTCACAATTAGGTTATTAATTATTCACAAACTTTTGGGATATATTTATTTGTAATCACAAATTTTTGTGATTTTATTTTCTTTAGAAACTTACTGCTTTAATCAAGATTTCCAAAATTTGGAATATAGTATAACTTTATTTTTAAAATTTCTATATATAGCACTACTTCTAGTTTATTTATTGTTATGTTCTCCATATATTTTTTCTTAGCTCTTGTAATATTTTTTTCATTAAAAAATAGCAATTAGTTTTTACCTCCTCCTCTGCCTAAACACCCACAATGTTCTAGCAAAATATATCCACATTTGGTGTTTGTATTCAAGTTAGTTTTGGATGTAAGTCAAGTTACAGTAATTATTTTTTCTTCTACTTTTTTTTGTTTAATCTATATAATTAAGCACTTTAAATAGAACTGTTTCACTCAGATCACCCTATGATATCATGTATAGAAAGACTTAAAAGTCCATGTAACTAATACTGGAATCTAACAAGAATCAGAATCCTATGAGGCAAATACACTTCTCTTTCCAGTAAATTACAGCATATGGTACAGGAAAGGAGATAATAAGTAGTACCTAATACTCTTTGAAGTATAAACAAGTACAGATATATTTTTTGTCTTAAAATGTATGTCTGATAACAACCATCCTATTGGGGTATGAAGTGATATCTCATTATGGCTTTGATTGACATGTCCCTGATAGTTAGTGATCTTGAACAAGTTTTCATACACCATTGGTCATTTGAATATCTTCTTTGGAGAAATGCCTATTCAATTTCTTTGTCTATTTTTTAAATTGGAATATTTGGGGTTTTGTTTCTATTAAGTTGTAGGAGTTCCTTATATGTATTTGAATATTAGCCCTTTATCAAATGTATTATTTACAAATATTTTCATAGGTCATAGGTTCCATTTTCATTTCGTTGAGTGCTTCCTTTGCTGTGCTGAAGCTTTTATAGTTTGATGTAGTCCCATTTGCCCATTTTTGTTTCTTTTGTCTGTGCTTTTGGTGTTATAGCCAAGAAATCACTGCCAAGACTGATGTGAAGAACCTTTTTCCCTGTGTTTCTTCTAGGAAATATTATGGCTTAAGATATTATGTTTGATCCATTTTAAGTTGATTTTTGTGTATGGTGTATGATAAGGGCCAATTATAAAAGATAACTATTGATGAGGATGTAGAGAAAAGGTAACCTTTATACACTATTGGTAGAAATGTAAATTGGTGAAGCAACTGTGGAAAACAGTACAAAGTTTCCCTAAAAATGAAAAGTAGAACTACCTTATGATCCAGCAGTCCCACTTCTGGGTATATATCCAAGGAATTGAATCAGGATCTCAACGTGATATCTGCACTCCTGTGTTCATTGCAGTATTATTCACAATAGCCAAGGCATGGAAGCAACCTAAATATCCACCTGTGGATGGATGGATAAGGAAAATATAATATACACATATAATAGAAGGTTATTCAGTGTTTAAAAAAGAGGGAAATCCTGCCATTTGCTACAACATGGATGAATCTGTAGGACATTATGCTAAGTGATGCCAGACACAGAAGAACAAATAGTACATGATCCCATTTATATAAGGAAAATCTAATTTTAATATATGTAAAATATAAGTTGAATGCATACTGTGAACAGAGTTGAATAAATGCTACTATAATATAAATAAAATTTAAAAAACATTCTAATAAAGTACATGAGAAATGCAATATATATGTCAATATAGAATATTCACAAGTCCAGAATAAGGTAGATCTTGATTTACATGACATTCATGTAATTCAATATTAATTATCAAATAAAGATATCTTTGAAGTCTCTCAGTAAACACCCCCATCTACAGCCATTATGTGACATTATGTTGTATTTCTGAATGCCCAGTTACATTAGACACATTATATAGGAGATTTAAAGGAATAAATATTTAAGAGATCATGATCACACAAAGGCCCACTTTTGTAAGGATATTAAGATTCATTATTGTTAGAATTACCTGTATGATAATTGGAATACTGACTTAAATTTTTCTTAATTAATTTCATAAATTTAAATATATTCAAGAGACATGATGAGAGGAAAGTGAGCAACCTATAATGAAAAGAGCACAAGTTCTTGCCATGAAGCAAGTTGGGTTGAATCCTATTTTTGAAAACATAGTAACTTTATGACCTTAACCAAGATAACACATATTAACTTCAGTTTGCTCATTTATTAGATTAGCATTTTCACAGAACACATAGAAAATTCTAAGTTTTTTTTAAAGCACAATATTTCTAAAATATCAGGACCATAAAATGTCATTATTATTATTTTCTCTCAGAATAGTATTTATTATATGAAAATAGTCCT
The DNA here is from genome assembly GCA_963574885.1 of Lepilemur ruficaudatus. Classification (NCBI taxonomy): domain Eukaryota; kingdom Metazoa; phylum Chordata; class Mammalia; order Primates; family Lepilemuridae; genus Lepilemur; species Lepilemur ruficaudatus. The sequence continues at coordinate 21,045 of CAUYRT010086088.1, read as the reverse complement.
CAAAATAAACTACTTTACCTTTCTTTGTTTCTGGTAATGAATGTGTTAATTATTTTGATTGTGGTAATCATTTCACAATATATAAATACATGAAATCATTATATTGTATACCTTAAATATATACAATTATATTTATCAATTATACTTCAAAAATCTAGAAAAATAAAATATAGTTCAAAATTTTAAGATATTATATACTTTTTTTAATCTTATTTCTCCCTACATCATGAGAAGGAATTTCTAACATGTTTCTAGATTTCATCTTCAAGCATATTGCAATAATTGTTTAAAAAATTGTGGGTTGCAGAACTATTTAGAAATATTTTAAAGAACAACCCTTAATTTATGGAATAAATTTAGGAACAGTAATCAAAACACTCAATATACATCACTTAGGGGCATTAAAAACAAAGAATGCTAGGTTCTTATCTGAGAGAGCGTACCTTTGTCCTTAGCCAAAATGCATGTAAATTTTAATCAATACTCTAGTAAAGAGAAATAAGTAAGTATGGTCAGAATATTAATATATCTGTTTGGCATTTACAATTTACTATAGATTTATGTTAAAGTTAACAATATCCCATAGAGTAAGATAAGTCTTTTGCATTGATGCATTTAAATTATCTAGAAAATACGGAGGTAAAACCTCCCTCGAGTTATCAGTTAGAAGTACCCAAATTATTAATAGCTGTAACTAACCTATTGTCACATACTTGTGAGGCACTCATTTATAAGTCACACGAATAATGCCTTTGGTGTTGCCATATTTATCTTCGCGATGAGAATCAATAAACATATAATCGATCACCATCACTTACATCAAACAAATTCCGTTACACTCATTTGGAATTTGTAGAAGAAATTCTGAATCAATGAATAACAACACTGCTCACTTCAGAAGCACATATACTAAAATCAGAACAACAGAATTGTAGAAATCAGTATTTAATGCTAATGATGTGACTGATTTAATTATACTTATTATAATGAACTGATTGTTTTCTGAAACTTAACTGATTACATAGCAAAAATAGGTTTAGATGTACATAATTAAACTATAAACTTTGGTTTATATAAAATGAGTTTACTACTTTAATCAATTTAAATTATACATACATATATATCATTATTAATTTATTTCTTTACAAGTCAGCTTTACAAACTGCAGCCCTCTATAATTTCAGGCCAAGATAACATTGTTCAGTTCATAATTATATTTTCATAAGATATATAGTGAGAGCTTTTCAGGTGATATTAAACTTCCTGTTGAAATTCCAAAGATGTAATTCAATTGTGTTTAATTTGGAACACCAGGAAACACTGAAAATAACGAAACACCATCTGGCAAAAATTGAAATAATTGAAGAAAACGGAGGCTTGAAAAAAATTATAACTACAATTTTTATCAGTATGTACTCAAAAAATAAAACTAAAAGTGATAAATTGCAAAAATCATTCATATATCATAAAAGAAAAAATGGTGTAAAATACAGAAATTGGGATCACATTTAGAATTTTTAAAATTATATAGATTCCTTTTTAATACACAAAAAACAAAATCATTCAAACAGCTAGCTGAGCTGAGATGAGATGGAGTAACATCATCTTCTCCCACACATTCTTCAAATATTTTAAAAATAAAATATATTTCAAGTTATATAGCCACTTTTAAAAGAAATTAGGTCAATAATGATTTATCATTATTTAATGTTTATCATCAAAATTTATGTTTTCCCTATTTAATGTTTTGTTTCTGCTGTGTCTGGGGATTTTTCAGAATCTATGCTAGTGGTGTTTTCTTGAATGAAAACTAGCAGCTTTAAAACTTAGAACTGAAGAGAAGCAGAAAATATGAGCAATGATTTACATATAAAAACAAAACAAAACATTTTGGGCCACAAGATGTCACTCTAGTTCAAGTAAGTCATGTTTTTCTATGCAATTAAATAAAACAGCACATAAGACAATCTATATACTTAATCTGCTTTTGATTATAGTTTAGATATTTTTATAATGGACTGTAAAATTATGTTAAAGCAAAGAATAACTTACAGAGGGTGTAATTTTCATCTCATTTTCTAGCAGTCACAGTGATAGATGTTAGAGGGAATAAGTCAATTCTTTAATATTTATGAGAAAAGGATTATAAAGAATAATTACAAAAACAAAAGAGTTGTTGCTTTTTTAGCCTTAGCTTTTATTTGTATAAAATAGTGCAATGTTCAAAGTGTAGGATCAAGATTCAGACTGTAGGGTTCAGGTTCATATCTTTGTGATTTACTAACCATATCTTTGACTAACCTATCGCATTCACCTGTAAAATGGGAATAATTATGGTAGTTATTTCATAGACCTATCAGGGGTTGAGTACAAAAGGCTTATATCCGGGCCTTAATATAAAATTTGTTTTTAACACATATTTTCTATTAAAGAAGCAACCAAACCTATATGCTGCAACCATTTCTATTTTGGGCACATTTTTAATATTTTGGTATATGCCCTCAATTCTCACATATGTAGACTTAAAAACAAAAACGGATTATAAACCTATTTTATAGCTATGAAGTGTGCCTCCTTTTACTATGCTGTTACCCAAATTACATATTATTGTGCTTAAGTACATGGTAAGAGTCAAGAGTTTAATCATAGCTCACTTAGCTCATGTCTGTTTAAAAGAATATTTAATATAGAAATTGCCAAAAAGCATATATATAATATTTTGCCAACACAAAATATTAACTTACAGAAATATATAGTTTAAACTGTTTTTAGAAATTAACTGCAATATTTACTAAACCAAGTCTATCATCAGTAATTGTTTTAATTTTCATATTAGTTATAGATATGAAAATTTCAAACTCAACAGAATAAAATGTACATTAATCTCCATTTTCCATCTAAGTATATTACTATTAAATATTCTAAAATCTGTCTCTGACTATTTTTACAAATTTTAAATAAAGTGAATGGAAAAATAATGCTATATCTTTTATAATATAAATGAAATTTTGCAAACATATTGAATTGAAATTTTATATATTAAAAATCCTGTCTTTCCATTAGTTTGCTTGCCAAAATAGAATTAATTGCAGGATAAAATAATTTACTAATGTAAATAAAATAAAGAAATGAGGGTTAAATAATACCATGTACTCATGATCTTATGAAAAAAGTCCCTTTTAGCAAAGTTTTGTTTGTACAATGCTAAATATATAACCTAATATAACTGAAAATATTAAAAATCCAAAATTGATACTTAATAATATTCCACTTAATTACACAAAGCATCCACTTCATTTGAAAGAATAAGAATATTACTGTGTGAAAGGTGATTAATAATAGATGTAGGAAAACATAATTTGGGAACATTATGTATAATAAAATGGAAATGTAATTCAAATTATAGAGATATAAAGTCCATGTTAAAAATATACAGATGTGAGGAACACAGTTCTTAAGGGCTATCATAATATTGTAAACCCTATATGAATCTTAGACCGTAATAATAATAATAGATAATGTTCGGTAACTCTTTCCCATGTGACAAAATTCAAACTATGTTATATTAAGTAAATTTTCAAAAGAATCCTATAAAGTAGATAAAATTATTATTTTCATTTTACAGACACAAGTGAATCAATTCTCAAAGATAAGTAATTTGACAAGGTTACTCAGCTTCTAATTAGTAAAAGAGAAATGGCATATAAGATACATCAAATCCTACTCTATATTTTTTAGGTGTGATCTGAGATGCTTAATATTGTAAAGGTGCTTATTCTCAGGCCAGGGAAGTTAGGTATTGAAACTATCATTTTTACAATTACTTTCCTGATTCTTCCTACACTTGTACCCTCATCAAACCCCTGAAAAGTGGAGTGAATAAGTGTCATCTTTATACCAGTTTCACAAATTAGTATCTTCAGGCTCAGTACTCTGATACATGTAAGAGGCAGACAAAAGGAGGCAGAGATCAAAAGAACAATAGGATGATCAGGATAGGGCCATCAGAACATTTACCACCCATTTATCCTAACATGAATTCCACACGTCAGTGATCACATACAGGCATATATACAATACATATAAACACACACACACGCACGCACGCACGCCAGCTAAGCAGCAATTTGTGCCTTGGTCTTCAACTTGAATGAGCAGTCCTTTGTCAGCCGATGTTTGTAGGATCCACCTTAAAACACAGAAGCTAAAAGAAACAAAGAAAGAACGAGTGACTATGATCCAGGTGACTAGTATCCTGCACATACGTGCCATATTTTCGGATGATCTGCTTAGGTCAAGAAAAATTTTAGCACTTAAAAATATTTCAAATAACCATTTTAGAACTACCGTCAGGATTAGTTTTAGTATCACAGAAAAACGGTGCTGATCCTGGTATCCATCCTCAGGAGTTTCTAGGTTGAAACATGAGCGTACTAATATCCTAGGAGTTAGAAGATCCATTTGTAAAACGGAAGGGACTAAGTCAAATGTTTCCCAGGAAGAGATTTTCCCTTTTTCTCACTGGATGGCTTTCACACTAACTAACTGGATAGCCCTGAATATGTTACTTGACAGCTTGAGCTACGTACTTCACCATTCTGAAAAGAAAAGAAAAATTTACTTTGTAGGGTTCTTACATGGATTTATCACATAATGCATGTAATGTAAAGTGTAGAATATAGTTTAATCATAAAATATGGCTCATTAAATGATAGTATACATAAAATGTGTTAATACCTGAGTTAATTTTAACTATTTTTTCAGGATGTAGTATTTCATAATACATTAATAAATATCAAGAGCAACTCGGCATCTGTCTTCACCTATTGTACACATTTTAAATTAAATATCTATGTCTAAAAAGTGAAGTAGAATAAATTGTGGATGAGGAGGTGGGAGGGGGGAAGCTATGTTTACCTCCCTGCTTATAGTTTTCAGAAAAGTTAAAACTAACCCTAACCCGGATGCCCAGATGTTTATGGATATAGGTCTTATAAAAAAAAAACATTGCTTTTTAGTAGATGAGGTCTTACTATGTTGCACAGGCTCTGGCCTTGAATTTTGGGGCTCAAACAATCCTCTGGCATCAGCCTCCTGGGGGCTGGGACTAAAGGTGTGCACCATTGTGCAGGCTGAAAGTTCTTAACAAAACAAAACAAAAACACAACAAATATTGAGTGTCATAGTGATTTTTTGAGAGAAAATCCGTAGGAAACATTCAGCTACCGTGTGACCTACAAAAGACGTATTGGGGTGAATACAAGCAAAAATGTTTTTTTCTTCCTTTCGAGATTCCATCACCTGCACAGTAGCTATTTTTCATTACGTGCTTACCTTAGGCTTTGTTGTACTTACTGACATCCGTGATGTCTGCTCCTCCAATGGCTACAGGAATGGAAAATCCCCCCAAATGAATATTGTATCATACCACATTATTTATATTCCTTTCAAAATGCAATCCTTTTGTTTAACTTTAACAACTCTTAGTAATATTTGTTGAAATGCTCCAAGAATAGGTTGGAAATAATGACAGTATATTGAAAGTTAATTTTCTTATTCATAAAACAATTTAAGGTTTTAAGTTAGTGGAAAAATAACAAACTCTAGATTAAATTTAAGATGATCATTTAAAATATTTTATGCTACTATCTAAAATTTGGGAGTGATTTTAATGTTTCATTTCAATTAATATATAGTCATACACCACATAGTGACATTTAAGTCAATGATAGACCACATGTATGATGCTGGTCTTCCCATAAGATTATAACTGTATTTTTACTGTACTCTTTTCTATGTTCAGATATGCTTACATATATAAATACCACTGTGTTACAATTGCCTATGGTATTCAGCACAGTAACATGCTGTACAGGTTTGTAACCTAGCTATACCACACAGGCTGGGTGTGTAGCAGGCTAGACCACCCAGGTTTGTGTAAACTACACTATATGATGTTCACACAGTGACGAAATGGCCTAATGACACCTTTCTCAAAATGTGTCTCCATCGTTAAGCTGTGCATGACCTCCATCGTTAAGCCGTGCATGACTACTTGATCTATATAAATTAACTGAAAGTTTCACTGAAAGGAATAAAAGAGATAAGGGAAGAGAAAAAAAAAAAACAACTTGGAACAGATGTGCTGTTGCCATCGATGCCCAGATCCCTGTACTTGATGAACAATTAAGATTATAGCAGATGGTGGAGAATTAGGAAAACATGAGAACAAAAAACATATTAAGAGAATGTAACTAAAGCCTGGTTTCATGATTCTCACCGTTCTCTAAAATTAACTATTTTCTTAAGTCTGAAACACATATTTTCCCATATCTAACTCTTAAAGTCAAGGAGTTAAAAATAGCAGCAAAAAATAAAACAGAAATAATATAATTCAGACACAGGCAGCCTTACTGAATTATTTTCTGTAAGTCATATGTTAGCCTACATGTCCTTCTATTCATGTGAATGCTACATAAGACAATTATTTGGCTGTTGTATAGTAGAATCTAGGTTCACATCTTCTGCTCCAAAATAAAAATTAAGAACATTATTAGGTCAAAACTACCAGCTCTAGCAATAGTGATCTGAGGAAGAAGGATGGAGGGATGGGATGAGAAAACTTATTTGGACATTCAAGGTACAGAGACTCAAAAGCAGGTCTGATTCAGGATGGTGATCTCTCCTAAACAAGCTCTATACCCCTCTTTGATATTGTATTTACTTTTCTTGAAATTTCATCAAGTTTTAAAATACGTACCCTCCCTTCTCTTCTATAGTGTTTTCTTTATAACTTACCAAAGTTAAAATTAAAGTTGGGTTTTATAGACTACATCCAGGACCAGATGTAGGTTTTACCATAAAATAAATGATAATAAAATTATCAGCTACCACACATTAAGCAGGATATTATGCAGTTTGTGTATTATCTACAGAAAACTATTGTTTTCCTGGGAAATCAGCAGTGTAACATATACCTTATAACTGGGTTATATGCCCTTCTCTTTCAGTTTATTTCAAATGAACAAAAGCATTATATATTAAATAAACAAATTCACTATAATTTTTCTTCCCTGAAATAAATTGAATCTTTTTATTAAGAAAAACCACTAGATAGATTTACCAGTTTGTATCTTTCTTGACTATATAAATCTTTCAGTAATTATTAAGAGGCTGAGAAATTTGAGACAAACAATTCTAAACATGATCATGTGGTTATTTCAGTTATCTAATGATATGTAACAATCTACCCACACTTGCTGGCTCAACACCACAATGATTTATGCCTTCATCATCCTTCCTTTTGGGTGGCATTTGTCAGAAATGGATTGTTTGTGCTCCATGTGATGTTGTGATGTGGGCTAGGGTGTCTCAGCTTTTGCTGGTACATGTGTGTCTACACTCATGTCTGCCATCTCAGCTGGGTTGTTAGAATGGCTGAAAGTTGTTTGGGCCTCTCTCTCCACCTAAATTGTCTTCCATTCTGTGGTCTCCGCAGTGGTCTTGTTTTCCCACAGACAGTGAGAATTCCTTATATTAAAGCTGACTTCTAAGAGAGTAAGAAAAGAAACTGCACCTAAGTCCAGAGTTCACGCATTGTCATTTCTGAATATTTTCTTGGCCAAAAACATGTCTCCAGGATAGCCCAGATTGAATTTCTTTTTTTTTTTTTTGTCTTTTTTTTTTAAATTTCAAAATGTTAAGGGGGTGCAAATGTTTTAGGTTAAAGGGATCACTTTTGTAATGCTTGAGTCCCGGCTATAGGTTTGCCCATCACCCAAATAATGTTCATTGTACACATTACATAGGTTTTTGCCCCTCCCCCGTCCTCTCTTCCCTGTGGTTGCTTTCCACTGAGTTTTACTTTCCTCTGTGCACATGTGTGTGCTCATTGGTTAGTTCCAATTTAATAGTGAGTACTTGTGGTGTTTGCTTTTCTCTTCTTGAGATACTTCACTTAGGAGAATGATCTCCAATTTCATCCAGATTGTTGCAAAAGGTATTCATTTTTTATAGTCGAGCAGTACTTCATGTCATACATATACCACACTTTATTAATCTACTAATGAATTTTTTGTAGTTTTTTGCTGATTTGCTTGAGTTCTTTGTAACTTCTGGATATTAGCCCTTTAATGGATGTGTAGCTTGCAAATATGTTCTCCCATTCTGTAGGTTGTCTGTTTGCTCTGTTGGTTATTTCCTTACTGTGCAGAAACTTCTTAGTTTAATAAAATCACATTTTTTAATTTTTGTTGTCACCATGATTCCCATTGGGATCATAGTCATAAGTTCTTCGCCTAGACTGATATCTAGATGAGGTTTTTCTACATTTCCCTCTAGAATTCTTATGGTTTCATGCCTTAGATTTAAGTCTTTTATCCATATGAATTAAATTTTGTGAGAGGTGAGAGGTGTGAGGTGTGGATCCCGTTTCATTCTTCTACATGTGGCTATCCAATTTGCCCAGCACCATTTATTGAATAGGGATTCTTTTCCCCAGTGTATGTTCTTGTTTGCTTTGTTGAAGATCAGTTGGTTGTAGGTAGATGGTTTTATATCTGGGTTTTCTGTTCTGTTTCATTGGTTTATATCTCCATTTTGTACCAGTACTATGCTCTTTGGTTACTATAACCTTGTGGTATAGTTTGAAGTCTGGTAATGTGAAGCCTCCAGATCAATTCAGTAGGAGGAGTAATGGATTTTTTCCTTGATAATAGGAACAGAACAAGAGCACAGGTGTGGGACGAATTATTGGTGGCCATTTTATAGATATCTCACTAGATGGTTCAGTAGAGAAAATTTTAATGTATTTAAAATTGATAGAACTTTTCATAACAACTTTGATATTTTTAGTGTTTTTATTTGTTTCAAGAGAACTGATCATTTTTGTCAAAGCATTTTTATGATGGCTGTTTTGTATTTATTGTCAAAAAATCCTAAGGCCTGCTTTATGTAAATATTAGGTTCTATTGATTATCTTTCTCATTCATGTATGGATTGTTCTTGTTCTTGCTATGATAAATTTTGTATCTTATGTCATCAACCTCTGGATTCCATATTTTTTAATTTTTAATTTTTGGACAGGCAATCCTCTCCCCACATTCAGTTGTAGCACTGAGTCTAGGTAGATGTGTATATTTAGCACCCTACTGGGATCTGTCAAGACTACTCAAACAAAAGAAAATTATTGAGTCTTACTTCCTTGCTGCAGACAAGTAGGATAAAAGTTCAGCTCCCTTCTATGCCTCACTGACATCTTCCTGGAAAAGTGAGGCACTGAATTGTACTTTATCTCTTTCGAATGGGAGTGTATGGCCAGCTCTGCAGTGGGTCTCTGCTGTCACTAGAGTCATGCAAAGCAGAGGGTGAGGCACCAGGGAAGTGGGAAGCAGAGTGTCAACCAGCCTTACACCTACCTCCTTGTTCTGCTGCTGTTGATGCTGGGTGGGTTGGAGGTTTGGCTCCCAATTGGGTCTCCTTGACACTAGAGGAGGAAAATGCACAATGTCAATACCTCATACCATCTCTCTTTGCCTGTTATTGCCGAGTGCCCACTGAGCACCCTGATGAAAGGTGAGATGCAATGAAAGTAGTGCCAACTAACCCTGATTCACACAGTCTTGTGCTCTCCTTTTACTATCAGCTGGGTAGGGAGCTTCAATTCTCCACTGGGTTTTAGCTGATACCTCAGGTTGAAATGGAGAATTGGAACAGACGGGGGGAGCAGTCATGACTGCTTCTTTGTGACCCTGCGTTTTTAATTTTCCCGGCTGCTAGATAGTGGTCAGGCTTTGCCTGCTGCTAGTCTATATTAACACTGCCCTGGGGACATTGGGAGCATGCAAACTGCTTCCTTGGAGCAGCGTTGGATTGGGGAACATCAACTTCCCTCTTAGTTCTGTTGAAGTGGGGGTAACCTGTTTCTCACATTGGTGTTAGGCTGGAAAGGGTTTGTGTTGGCCAAAGGATTCCCTGCTGTTTTGCTCACTTTGGCTTAAGTGAACAGGCTTTTCTTGGAGTTCTTTAATGTTTTGTTTTTGTTTTTGTTTGTTTTCCTTTGTCTGTGCTTGTTCCAGTTTGGAGGATTTTGCAGTGCCCTGTCCTGAAATCTATGGTAGACGGTCAGGAAGCTCAAGAAGCTCACTGCCTTGTGGTTCCTTAAGTCCTGAGTTTCATAGGCAGCTGCCGCCCTTCCACTTTCAGAGACTCCCTGTGCTTGTTTGTTTTGTTATTTTCATAGATTTTTAGTTGTATAAAGTAAGGACCTGAGAGGAATGAGGGTACTCCAATGCGGTGGAACCGAAAGTCCACATGAAGATTCAAGTAGGTATTAAGTAACTTCAGTGAGAAGAAAATTGGTAGATGGGAAAACTGCTGCTTAGAAATTTCAAGTAATTGCATATTTATGATGTTTTTTATAAGGATTCCATCAGTTATTAAAGATTCCTCTTTGATTTTCAAATCAAACATCATCCCCTTTAGTGATCATTTTGAAACAGTATTTTCCAGAATTAACATACCTCTTTCAGGATAGTTATCTAACGTTGATTTTACAGTAAAATATTTTTTGTGTTTCTCTCTGATGTAATATTTTGGTGTATTGTCTGGAGCCATCATCTTCTCTTTTAAATTGTTTTTGTTATGGTACAAGTGTCTTCAGTTGATTTCAATTAAAATTCTACTAGTTAGTAATCTGGCTTATTTTTTTTTTAAATGAAAAGCTCTGTGGATTTGGTAACAAACTTAAAACACAATGTTATATATTTTTCACATAAATAATAAAAGATTGGCATCTTTTATTACTATTACTACCAATTTGAAAACAAAAATATCCTTTATATTGGTGCCCTCCATAACTCACACATTAAGAAAAATAATCTCAAAATATTATGTGCTCTTTTTATAGATGGCATAAACTTGTGCCTTTTCAACTGAAAATAGATTCCACATTTCCATATTGAGAAAGAAATTTCAGTTCATTTCTTTTTTTTTTCTAATTTTTACTTTATCAGTAGTTTTCACATTGTATATTGATTCTAGAAGTTTAGATTTAAATTTACTCTGGCATACAATTTGGGGACCTAATTCTCATCTACATTGTTGATTTATTATGGCATCTCTGCTGTTATAGGGAATTTGAACTTGTATAAAATAAATGACTTTTCTTCTTAAAGCTTTCCCCTATTCAGTGGTGAGCAGATAAAAGGTGGTGGAATACTAAGCCCACACTACATATGGGAGCTATGTGAAGGGTTGATAGGAGTAGAAAAATTAAGGTGCTGTGTTGCCTGATTTCAGTTTCTTTTTTTTAAATGTAAACTCAAGGATTTAGTAACTCTTTTTCTGAAACTCAAGTGAGGCCAGGGACAAATCTTTAATACAAGGAAAGAAAGACAATAATAAACAGAGAAAAGAAAATACATTTGGAGGCAAAAGAGCAAAGAAGAATCTGGGGGAAAAAAATCTGTTTTCATAATATTCGGTGGTATTTTCTATATATACCCCATAGATTTTTAGTAAGTAATATTTCCCCTTTATTGTTGATAGCTATTACATAGATGTTTAATTATTTCAACATAAAATAAAATCATTATATTATTGATTTTTAAAAAGTAAACTACTAAATATGTTCAATAAAATATAAAATGGCTTAAGATGCAACAAGAATATTTGTGGCTTTATTGGAAGAAAGCATCAGATGACAAACAGACATTGGACTCTTGATTCTGTTAGAAAATTTATAACTATAGAAAAATTCAATAAATTCTCTTTTTCATTTCCTAATATTTAACCAATATGTGCTCTATTATTACTATGTTTCTAAGTTCTATGATATTAATAAAATATGATGTTAAAAAATACTTAGAAGACTAAAGTGTTTGATGGTCTATAGTATAGTAAGCCAATGAGATTAATGTAAATAACAACTAAATCTTCCCTATAGTAGTAATAAGATACATAGATAAATACATGGAGAAGCATTTACAATATTTTAATATTATTCTAATCAATAGTTGCTTTTAACATTCTCTAAATTTCACACAATATTCTTACCCAAATAAACATTAAAAAATTAAAAGAAGTATTTACATAATAAAACATAGGAGCAATTTTGCTTTTCATATTTTCAACTTATTTTATATCTCATCTCTGTAATAAATCATCTTAATTTTGATACATGATCTATTTAATAAATTATTAAGTGGATAATTTCAGCAACCCAATAGCCACCAAAATTGGGCAAATTAAAATAGGTATAAGAAAAGAATTTTTCACATGTTGAAAATATTTATATTCAAAAATTTAAATAATGCATATAAATAATTGGTGCCATTATTTTATTTCAAGTAGGTTAACATTGAATTAGTAAAGTTAGACATTTCTTACTAAATATATAATATATAATAAATTACTACCAGGTGAAATGTTCATCACAAATATGAAAGAAGATCCATTTAACTGATTACAGATTTGACTATGGACTTAAGTTCCAAACACCTATGTTTCACAGATGTAGTATAAAGAAATAACTGATACATTTTTCAACTTTTTTTGTTTATCAAAATGGAATCTTTAAAATGTTCAAAAAATCAGCAGCCTGCAACATCAGATTTTAAAATAATACATTTTAGTATGAAAAAATTAAAGCTATATGCCTTAATCACAAAAGGATTGGCACAATTAATACCTAGAAGTTTAAGTCTAAGTGTTTTGATTTCATACATAAATTCTTTGGACACAATAAAAATTAATTAACTTTGATCATGCTTTGTTTTCTAGATCATAAATATTCCCCCCCAACACTCTGGACAGGGACAGAAGTAAATGATATTAGAGCCACACAATGTGGGTTCCTGATTCATTTTAAATTTATAAGTGCTCTCTTTTTAAACTTTTTTTACTTCTATAAATTAAAATTTTGATGCAATTATTAATGTAGTTTGTCTAGGGGAAGTATACCCTTAAAGTTGATTTTAGAAATCTGTATTCCTGCCCTTAAAATCAACATCAAAATTAAGGCACTAAAACAGAAAAAGCAAACAGACTGTGTACTTCATTAGGGAATTTAAAAATTAAGAAGTTTTGGTCATATACATATCCCTTTAACAACTATTTGACCTTGTTTTTAATGTTATGATTTTCTTAATCTATTAAAGATATTGCTGTTTGCTATAAGATTTATGAGGGAAAAATAATGAGACATATTGCTTAAAATGTAAATTGAATGTAGTTTGCATTTCCTACTGACACTATCCTCACTGAATATATTTACAGAATGACAGTTTTCAGATACTATAATATAATGCCTATATTTCACAAATGAAATGTAGACTAGAATAATATTTAAACATTTCCTAAAGTTGACTTCTTTTTGCTTTTGCATCCAGTAACGTGTATTGAGATCATGGAAATTAATAGTGCTTTGTGTTTGACAAAAATGGTTGCATTTCTCAAATATCTAGACTTGTAGAAATATGCTTATTATTAATATTTGGCTGTAACAATATTTCTTAAATATTTGCAGTGTCAATCTTTAATAAAATTAAAAGTTTAGTTTATTTAGATTGACTTTTATGTATGATTGTCCTGAATACTAACTACTAAAATTGAATAAAATAATTTTTCATCTTTATTCTTTTTCTTGGATGTATGTATTCTCTTTCTTGGATTCATTTTTTTAAATTAGTTAAACTATTTTTATATTCTATTTACATCATAGGGTTAAAGTGACAGTTCCTGTGTTATTTTTTTACTTTATTTTTTGTTACTTTTTCTTTTACATTTTCATTTTATTTATTTTAATTGGCAAATAATAATTATATATATTTATAGGGTACAATATGATGCTTTGACCTATGTATACATTGTAGAAAGATTAAATCAATCTAATTAACATATCCATGACCTCACCAATGTATCCTTTTCTTGTGGTGAGAATGTTAGAAATGTATTGTATACTTCCAAGTTACTAAAAGAATGGACTTTTAACTTTTCATCTGCATTATTTTTATTGATACCTAGTAAAATGAATAAAAAAAATTGAATCTCCAGAACTTTTAGTAATTATATATCTATTCAAGCAACAAACTTACAGAATGAACATACATTAAGTAAGCATATCCATTAAACAAGAGCTATACATTCATTGCCCAAATATCTATACATAAAAATATGTATAGATACATATACATATGTATATGTATCTATACATATACATAGATACATAAGAATCTATGTATCTATACATCATCATATGTATACATATCTATACATACAATCATATGTATCTATACATATACATAGATACATAAGAATTTTAATGTATAGATTATTTTTAAAGTAGTAAAATTTGTATGTGTAAGATTGTATACTCAGTTCTACTGAGTCATCACATTAATGTCAATAAGGCCTCTGTGTAAGACAGGAGGTATTGGGTAAAGTTATACTCAAAGGAATACAGAAGTTATCTCTGCAGTTCCCAACCCCTGGGCCACAGATCACACTACTGGTCTGTGGTCTATTAGGAATCAGGCCACGCAGAAGGAGGTGAGTGGAGGGTGAGCTAGCTAAGCTTCATCTGTATTTACAGCCACTCCCTGTCCCTAGCATCACTGCATAAGCTCCGCCTCCTGTCAGATCAGTGACAGCATTAGATTCTCAGAGGAGCACAAACCCTACTGTAAACTGCGCATGCAAGGGATCTACGCTGCTGGCTCCTTATGAGAACCTAATGCTTGATGATCTGAGTTAGAGCTGAGCTGGTGATACTAGCGCTGGGGAACAGCTGCAAATACAGATTATCATTAGCAGAGAGGTTTGACTGCACAATGTAATGCACTTGAATCATCCCAAAACCATTGCCCTAACCCAGTCCCTGGAAAACTTGTCTTCCCTGAAATCAGTCCCTGGTGCCAAAAAGGTTGGGGACTGCTGAGTTAGCTCAAGTTACCAGTTAGAGTGGAGATACATTAGCTTATGTCAAAAATCCAACGCTAAGATAGCCCCTGGAGGAGAAAGAGAGAGAATGTCAAACATAGGGCAAGTACAGGGAACAGTGGTCTTTGATGGTAGAAATATTCCATATCTGGCTTTCATCTTCCAGAGTCAAATTATACAAATTGATAAGTGCAGTTGTCAGAGAAGACAAAGGAAGCATAAAAGGCACCAGTGACTCCAACAGTCTTCCTGTTAATAATAACTACAAGCTAATTAATGTATGATAATTAATGTAGATTAAATTCACTTTTTATTCTTACATAAAACTGAATATTGTGATTACTGACCTGTGTTGTCATTTAAATTGATCACAGCAATTTTTAACTTCTAAGTGTGACAAAAAAATTAATATAATCAAATTTTCATCCAGAGAATAAGGAGGAAAAAATAACACCAAATTGACAGAATATAAATTCTAAGTGACCATGAGACAAAAGTGAAGTTTCTTGATAATGATGGCCTGTCAGTCTTATCTGATGAACACAGAATTTACATACATATGTGTGAACAAATATATCACAATATATGTCAATAGGTACAGTAGAGTTTCACCTACGTGTCTCTATTTATCCATCTCTGGGGCTGTGTTAATATCTATATTTAGAAAAATAACATCTCCAGGGTGTTAGGCGGGGCAGCAGTCTGGGAAGTTGAAGGATAGAATTTATAGTTTTCTTCTACATAACCTAATTTATTTATTTTTTCTTGTTAAACTTACACTTTTGCCTATTCTCTTAAACTCTTTACAGTATAATATTTCTTAGTAAATATAATGCTTATGTCCACATTTGCTTTTTTCATCCCAAATATACTCTGGTGATTTATTTTCATATATTAGCCATGTATTGCCTTTTAAAATAAAAGTCTTACAAATGGATCAGTATAACAAACTGCTATCCTTTCATGTGTGATTAAAAATTTGCTTACTTTTACCACGATTAAATATAATTATTATCAAGAAATTTCATTTATATTGGTTTTGTTTTCCTGTTTCCTATGTAAATTCTGTCATTCATAGTAGGAATTAAATTTACTTGTTTAAACTTACTATCCTAATTTTGTAACAATTGAGAGGAAAGAATTCCTTTTCATACAATGTATGTTTTGCCTGTTTTAGACTGATAATTTTATGAGCAATTTTTTTCTTTGATGGTCCAAGCAGTGTTACTATGTACATCATTGGTTTTCTCTCTGCAGCAAAATAGGGGAGCTTTAGCCATTTCTTATCTTGTTAATTATCAGAATATATATTGATAATTGAAGGGAAATGCTTCCAAAGATTTAATTCGTTAATGATATTTTAAAAGCTTAAGTGTTGAAAGTCATTAACATGTAATCAGTATATTGATGAAATAACAGGTAAGATAAATACTTCATATTACCAATCAAAGAGCAGGTAAAACATACTTAATATGCATTTACAATATAGATTGTCAAACTAAATTGTCTTTAATTACTAGCTGTTAAGATTGCATTTGTTGGGACTTGTCCCTCAGCACATTGACTGGCTATAGCGTCTCTGCCTTTTTCCACACTATATACCCACCAACACCTACAGAGTGCTCATCTCCTTGTATGATCCAAATAAAGCAGCTGAGTGGCAAATGTCCCCAAGCCACCTGCAAAGAATGGAATTATATTAGTAGCTTTATAGTTTATAATAGAAGTGGACATTAGTAAACTAGCAATAGCAGGAGGTTTAAAATAATAAAGTTAATGAAATATGGCCATATGCATTAAATTGAGACATTTTCTTAAGTGATGAATTTATTTTATACCAGAATTATAGCTTAAGAATATTTCTATTACTTAAAAAGAAATATAGTATACTTCAAAGCTCAGTGTCAAAATTAGAGAATTAATATTCTTACTACTTTAAGAAAATACACTGCTCTTCGGAATGATGAAATTTAATAACACATCATTTGTCTGCAGTCTTTATTGTTGTGAATTCAGATAGTTCTTTTCTAATGGCTTTCAGAATGAATGAGCCCTTAGCAAGGGATCTGAAATGTAATGTAATTAAAAAGGGAAAGAAAAGTCATTTCAGTAAAGTGCTGTCAAGCTGATTCATGGAATAATATCAGAATATGGCTGTATCCAAAAGGAACAACTGTCTGTGTTGTAACAAAGCCAAGTAGGTCACTGTGATCATTCTAGTACAATGTTTGTGACATGATGTAATATCTAAAGACTATAATGGGCAGCAGTTGTGAAAGCAACAGAAATAGTATAAATCAAAATGTTAATTTATTTAGCATGTGCACTTTGAATTTAAAGCAAAAACTTGGTATTTGAAAAAAGATAATCATGGCCATAATGATTAGATGAATAAATTTTATCTATATTTTGCAAAAGTGGATACATAAATTCATAACTCTATTTATATATACCCATTTATTGTCTCTTATCACTTCATTAATTAAATTACTAAATGGAACACTTAGTACATATCAGGATATAAATTTGCTGGACATTTAAGATGTAACATTGAATCTCTTTTCTCAAGAATTTTATTTTCATATGTAACTTTCTATGGTGTAAAGTAGAACTTTCTATACTGTTCTAGTTACAAAGTATCCATTTGTACTCCAATCAAATTCTTGTCTCAATATTTCTATTTCAGGAGGAAATGTGGGCCTCCACCAGTTCCAGCTATGGGACTCAACTTTCGTGTAAACTTATTTTTCCTTCAAATAAATTTTAGATCAATTACAAAAGAATCAATGGAAGCCAGACAGTGGCATTCCCTGTAGTCTCAGCTACTCGGGAGGCTGAGGTAGGCAGGATCGTTTGAGCTTGAGTTCTAATTACGTAAAGTAAATGCAGATTATCACTATTCATGTATAGCATCAGGTAGATAAATCAGAATAATAAGAAAGAGGGAAGACCATTTTTACCCACAGGCTTATTCAGTCTAGGAATAGCTCATTGGTTTGCAAAACTCTCATGTACTTTTTAATGTGAAGCTTTTAATGACAAATACTGAACTCAAAGAGTTGGACGGTTAAATGAGGATATAGTATCTATCTATTTGATAAAGGCTTATCCTCAGCAATTATTAGACTTTTTGTGCTATAATTTAGCCATTAAAAGTAGCAATGTACTTTTTAAAGAACTAAGGAAGGAGTTTTAATGGGCTATAGCTTTGTAAAAACAAAGAATATAAATTCTTCTTGTGAATAATATTTTGTTCAAACAAGATATACATGGCCTGTCAGGAAAGTATCCAGCATTTAACCGTTTTTGTTATGTTAACAATGGCTGGATACTTTCCGGACAGCTCTCTTATTTATTTCCCATGAAGACTCAAAGAAACTCCCTTAGCTACCTGGGCTCAGAATTACCGTAATGGGTTTTCTAAGTGTGAATTAAAGAAAACCAAGTGATAAGTGAAACTTTGGCCCATATCCTGCTTTCAGTGACAACAATGAGACTACTTAAAACACTGTGTTTATTTCCCTCTTCCCAAGTGGATGATTGAAATACTTTCAGCAGCTAGCAAAACCTTCACATTGGTTCCCTGACCTGCAGATAGTGGCCATTATGGTTTTAAAAAAAAACTGGCCAAGTGTAAGCCTCTGAAATTGCCCATGCCAAGACAGTGAAGCAAATACAATACAGTTTTCCAGGAGGAATTGCAGATATTAGTGCCACCGTTAAGCAAGTATGGATGGTGATCACTAACTACCATGTTGTCTTTAATCCATTCATATGGCCTCAGGGAAACAAGACGTATTATGACAAATTATAGCAAATTAATGTAAACTTAACCAAATGTAACCCCAATTAAACCTGTTATACTTGATGTGGTATATTATTTGCATAGATCTATATGACTCCTTGATATTGCAAACCACATAAAATCCTTAATATCAGGGTAAAAGTGATACAGTTATTTAAAAGTATAGAAATACAGAAGATAAGTGATTTTTTCCTTAAGCCTAAGGCTTTGATAGTTAATACCTGATTCCTTTCATCTAAAATAGCTAAATTCATAAATAAAGTTTATGTTCTAAACTTTATCGATTTTGGTTTCTTAGGCAATGTGGTGGTAGAAAAGTGTTTAAAATAGAATTTTCACTTTGAAATTAGTAGAGCATACAAAGAAAATTTGGTTTATTTCCCAATGTATATATCCAATTTCTACAGAGCTCTTCAAATGCTAAATAGTTTTTAAGTGTTTTTATTTTATTTGCAGCATTTTTTTAATTTAATTTTATTTTTTTAATCAATCTTGACCCTTGTAAGTGGCTGATCATACAGCCCTCTTCATTTGTGGATTTTTTAAAACTTAGATGATAACCTAATGAGGAGATATTGTTTCTCACTAGTGAATATATTTTACAATCAACTCAGCTAGCATAAATCCTATCTAGTGAAAGACCCATTTGCCGTCTAACCAGAGTTAGCACCTGGCATCCAGGAGAGGAAATGAGGACAGAGACTGTGAGGAAGGACCTTGTTGCCCTGCAGGGGCGAGACTTCTTTAGTGTTTTCTCACAGTGGGGATTCCTCACCCTTCATAGAGAGGCTTTGCCCCATCTGCAGGCTCTAAGGGTGTGGAAGAGTCAGGAAGTCAAAATCTTTGGAGGTATCAACCAACTGGGAAAACAGATCTTAGCAGATCTCATTTTTGAAGCTTGATACATCTATTAAATTCTGAGTTTTGCCTTCATTTTTCCTGCTTTCCCATTGCTTGTTATTAATCACAAAGTTCCCTTGTCCTTAACACTTAATTTTCATTGTTCATTAACTGCTTTCCCCTTTTTTTTAAAATTATTATACCTCTGAGGACACCAATGCAGCTTAATAACAACCAGCCAGTTCTACTGTCCTTGTACACACTGTCTTAGTTTTCAGAGCCTTGTTTATTGTACAATGCAGAACATTTATTTCCTCCACTGGAACAATGTTTCAAGTTTCCCAGTGAATATTTTAACAATAGAGCCTCTACACTGTACAAACTATCAGTGCCCCGCCTACTACCTGGGATGGGGTCACCAACCACAAGGATGCTCAGCCTGCAATGTACTTCTGAAAATGTTCCAACCAACCCAATGGTAAGCTTTGGAGTAAAGAAATCTCCAGATCCTATTTGTCCTGCTGTGCTCAGTAATTGCCTGGGGGCAAATGCCTGGGAAGAGCATGACCTCAACTCAAAATCAGAGGCAGATCACAAAGGCACTACAGCCAATGCTTTCAGCTAAATATACCCCTTGAAGTTGAAAGACAAGTTCTTTCTTGAAAGTAGGTCCAAGCAGTGCATTCTTGCTACAGACCCTCTCTTGGTCTTCATGTGTTTATGACCTTATCGTGGCCGCTAAAGAAACAGATATATTCAGACTTGTTTTCAATATGCCAAAATATGTATCTTATATCAGGAGAAACGTGATTGATAATAAGTTACTTAACCATGAATGAAAATATCTTTTTATTAATATTCTAAGGGAAAATTATGAGTAGTAAGCCTAAATAATGATTGTAGCTCATGCAATATAACATTTTCAATAACATTATTTTAACAGCAACATTGGTGACTCAATTTTTCCCTGACTATGTTTATGTCATCAGATTTGCTAAGTTTAGGTGAAAGTGTTTTTAAATGTTTTAGCCAGATATGGCTCTTTTGATATAATAATTAGATATAATTTTAACAAAAATATTTAATTTTTTGACGTTCTCTTTTATGCTTTTGTAGACTCTCAGAGATTTTGCTTGATGGTTATAAAAATTTATGCCTTTACTAAGCTACCTATGGAGTGCTGTCAGTTGTCACTCTTGGTAACGTCTAGACATAGTTGTTCAAGTGAATAGAGGAATTGGTACATACATGATTTTCTTTTGAATCTCATTATATAGAAGAAGCCCTCCCCAGCCTGTTGTGCAGTTCCGCTTTTCCTACTGTAGGTGTTATAGGGTGGACGCGCGCAAACAGATCACAAAAATTTAATGTCAAATTAAGAGTCTTTATTATTAGCCGGCCGGCGACCACCTCTGTCCGCCAAGCAGTAACAGAGAGTGGCCCCGACCTAAAATTGTACAGGA